>QRFJ01006053.1:0-67483 GCA_006176705.1 Cocos nucifera | reverse complement strand
AATGCAGCGATATATTCTGCTTTCCATGATGGAATCTGCGATCACAGTTGCTGGAACTCTTCCAGCGACAGCCCACCATTGCACAAAACAGACTCTCAGATGTCGACTTTCGATCATCCACATCAGACATAAAATCCGAGTCTGTGTATCCCTGGACTGGAGTTCTCCGTTAACCAAACCAACATCATATTCTTAGTTCTTCTCAAGTACTTAAAGAATATATTTCATAGAAGTCCAGTGTTCTTCACCTGGATTTGACTGATATCTACTTGTTGACACTACAGCATGGGCTATATCAGGTCGTGTACATAGCATGGCATACATGAGGCTCCTTATTGCAGAAGCATAAGGGATCTTGCTCATGCATTCTATTTCCTTAGGTATTCTAGGGCACATCTTCTTGGAAAGATGAATACATGTCTGAAGAATATTAATCCCTCTTAGAGTTTTCCATACTAAACCTCTTTAGTAACTTCCTCTATGTTACATTCTTCTATGAAATTCTTAGCACCTATTCGGTCTATCCCTATAGACCTTAATTCCTAGAATAAAGGATGCTTCCCTAGGTCGTCATGGAGAATTCCTTGACAACCATAATTTGACTGTTATCATCATAGGAATATCATTCCCAATAAGGAGGATGTCATCACGTACAATACTAGGAAGACAAACAGCCTCCCACTGACCTTTTGAAGGACACATGGTTCCTCTCGTTTTTGATGAAATCAAATATTTGATCACATCATTGAAACGAGTGTTTTCAGCTCCGAGATGCTTGCTTAAGTCCATATATGGACCTTTGCAGCTTGCAAACTTGTGATCAGTATCACTGGATGTGAACCTAGCGGCTGTTCCATATAGATATCTTCCTCAAGATATCCATTCAAGAATGCCGTTTTCACGTCCATTTGCCATATTTCATAATTGAAATAGGCTGCAACGGCAAGCAATGTGTGGATGGATTTTAGTATAGCACTGGAAAAAGGTATCCTGATAGTCAATGCTTCACGTTGACCATAACCTTTTGCCACTAGTCTAACCTTTAATGTCTCTACATTTCCATCTGCACCAATCTTTCTCTTGAGATCCATTTCACCCAATAGGTACTATACCTTCTGGTGGATCTACAAGGTTCAAACTGGTTTGAGTGCATCAAGTCAATTTCTGACTGCATTGCCTCTAATCATTCTCGGAGTCGATATCTGATATCGCCTCATTGTAGTTTTGAGGATCATCACCATGAGCACCATTACCTATGAGGAACATTTCCACTACTTCCTCTGAAATAATACCTAAGCATCTTTCAGGGGACGGGAAATCTTTTCGATCTACGAGGTGGAGGAGGTAGGTTCTTATGGGCTCAACCTGATTTGGTTCCAATTGGTCCTTAGCTCTGTACTTATGAGACTTTCTCATCAAGCTTATCTACTTTCCAATGCCGCTATCTTGAATAAACTATTTTTCAAGAAGAAAGATGGCTATCGACTCACAATCACATTGTGGTCTTCTGGAATATAGAAATAGTATCCTAATGACTCTTTAGGATATCCTATGAATCGAGCTCTAAAGGACCTAAACTCTAACTTGTCCGCTTGTTGCCTTTTGACATGAGCCGGATGATCCCAAATTTTGAGATGACTCAGACTTGGTTTCTTACCATGCCATATCTCATTATGGTGTGGTAGGAACGTTTAGAGGGAACCCTATTTTAATGATAATGAGTTAACAATGAATATCCTCAAAGAGAATCAGGGAGGTATGTTGAAGCTCATCATGGATCGAACCATATCCAATAGGTCTGATTTCTTCGTTCTGAAACCCATTGAGTTGAGGGTTGATCCTGGTGGAGTCCATTGAGAGACTATGCCATTTCCTTGAGATAGTCTAGGAATTCCCAGCTAGGTATTTCACCTCTCATCTGATCGAAGAACATTAATGGATTTTCAATTTATTTTTCTACTTCATGTTCTGAATTTTTTGAACTTTTCAAAGCTTCAGACTTGTGTCTCATAAGATACACAACCCATATCTAGACAGAATCATCGGTAAGGTAATGAATAGACAAATTGCTCTTAGTTGGCACATTCAATGGGCCACACATCAGTATGTTACTAGGGCAAGGAGATCTGTGGCCCTCTCCCATGTCCTACAAAAGAGATGTTGTCATTTTGCCTTGAAGACAAGATTCGCAAGTTGGATATGACTCGAAAGTCAATGGACTCAATAACCCATTTTTTCCAATTGTTGATCCTATCTTCTGCTATATGACCTATTTTAGGTGCATAGATATCTATCATTGGACATCCTAGGTCGTTTGGCATTCACATTTTGCTCGATAGTTAAATAGGTACATCATTCTCCAGAGGCTGCGAAGGAAACATTCTGGTATAAGAATTTTACTGTAGAAATTGGAGTAAAGCCATCAGATGCCATTCCTCTATACTACGGCAACAATGGCGCCATAGCCCTTGCTAAGGAGCTGAGGTCTCACCAAAAATCCAAGCACATTGAGCGACAATACCACCTCATCTGCGATTACCTCGAGAAGGGTTATGTCGAGGTCAAGAGTTTTGACTCCACAGACAATGTGGCAGACCCGCTTACAAAGCCGTTGGGCTAGCAGATGATCGAAGCCCACTTGGAGAAGATGAGACTTAGACTTGTAGCTAATTGGCTTTAGGATAAGTGGAAGATTGTTAGATATATGTGCCCTAGAAGCCAGAATTGGCTGACACTTATAATACACTTCTAGGGGCAAAATTATAATTTTGACTAATATCGATAAAATGGGTTATTTTCTATCACATATGTGTATTTAGTGTTTGTGATATATCCTTTGAGTTAGTGGTAATGATAATTCATATTTTCAAGAGTTAAAAATTTAAGACATGAATAATCATTATTAACTCATAAAATGCTCCTGACCATAGGATCATCACGAGGATGGTGATTGATTTGGAAGGTTGGTGTACAATCGCTTCTCTTTAGTAGATGAGTCTTGAGTCTATGGTGTGGAGACACCAGAGCAAGAGTATAGGTACTCGTTAGAGACTGAGGGCACTGAGCGTGACCATCTCGAGTAGTCATTAGGGAGTCTACCTTCTCGTCAATGACTGACTCGATGCTGCAGTAGTGTATTCGATTCTTTGACCTAAGATGCATCGGTAGTTCATCATGAGGGTGTAATAGTTTGACTACACCATTACTCGGTCTCCTAGCCAGTTGGAACCCTGAGGTGTATGTTGGCTATGGCATGTTCATCGTAGGAACTGGATAGCATCAAGATGGAATCTATCTACCTCGGTGGTAGAGGAGCAGCCCTATTATGATCATGAGAATCAAGTGTAGAAGTCCATGGCCCATGGCAGAGTGAAATAATAGAAAGAGTTTCTATTTATGTTTTCACATTGGACTTGAATCGAATGATTACATCATATGACAGAGACTAGGGTTTGACGAGTTTACCTTAACCCTAATCTGATCGGGGCTCAAGATAGAAGAACTTAATCACACAGGTAGCTACACCAAGAGGTTCGCATTCAGCTATGATGGGTTGCCACCATATACTATTAGGTGTCACTGGTGGATTTTGGGAGCAATTAGAATGATTTAGATGATCGATCATTTTAGCTGTTTGAATTAGAAGAGTTCTGATCCATCGAAAGGAGTTTCGATGATGTCGATGACAGAGATCATGACATATCCCATTACCCATATAGAACTGAACCTAACTGGGTCACACAAACAAGGGTTTGAATCTAGTGATCATCAATTGAACTGATCCAGTTCAATTGATCTGAATGAGATTCAATTAGGTTCAAGGAAATCGTGCTAGCACTCGATTGAACCTAACGTTCTTCTTTTAATATCATAAATAGTTGTCCTGACTAAGCCAAAGGAGTTTGTGCTCATTCAGAGGCCTTTATTTGGTCTGACTGGAGTTTGTCCAAGTCAAAAAAGGTTGTCTTATTTTGTAAGACATTACCTACCATTTTTGGTCACCTGCCATTTCTCGTCCTTCGACTTTGGTCAAAAGTTGACCTTTGACTGGTCAAACATTGACCATTGACACTTTGACTTCTATCCACATGTCATGCACCTATTGGAGGACTGGTGGAAGCTTGTCCGCCTATCAGAACCTGGCAAGGAGGAGGGCGCACGCCATCCTTGGCGTGTGCCCAAGTTGGAGGCACCCAAGAGTCCCTATTGGATAGGGACTCCATCTCCTTTTTGGATTTCGATTAGAGTTCTTCTAAGAACCAACTTTGACTGGTTTTTGGCACCCTCTATGGAGGAATCCAGGAGACTCTATTCCCACCAATTAGATTTAGATCTGATTTCATAAAGAGTTGTGATTGGTTGGGAAGAAGAGGAGTTGGATCACAGATAGTCTGTAAATAAGATCCTGCACCCAACTCAAAGAGCAATTGAAATCCCACTCCCCAAGGCTGCCTCTCTCCTCTTTCTCCATGCCTAACCCACCTTCTCCCTCTTCTCTCCATGTCCAAAAGTATTTTGGACCTTGGTTGGTGCAATCCAGATGAGAGAAAGGCGACTGAAAGCTAGAAGGCTACGCTACTGCAAAGGACAACTGCTGATCTTCAAAAGGAGTTTTGAAGATCCTCTAGATTAGATCTAGATCTGATTTTTGGAGACATGATAGAGAAGAAGAGGATCTTCAAATCCAGCTCGAGTGGATACTAGTAGAGGCCAGGCACTTGCGTGGCTAGATCCAGAACCTTCCGCTACTCACAGGATCATCATCGGGTAATAGGATTACCCACTTGAAGGTAAATTAAATTTGATTTAATATATCTGATTTTATTTTAACTATTAAAATAATAAGAATTAGATCTAAAATATCTCAGATCTGATTAGGATCAAAGAGAAAAAATTTTAAAATATATCTCTTGATCTGATCAGATCTGAACGAACCTGGTTCGGAAAATCAGGATTTTTCTTCAGATGCACCTCAGGTCAAAGAAGCAGACACACCACTGCAGCTTCGAGATAGTCATCGATGAGAAGATAGACTTTCTTATGATTGCTTGAGGTGGTCATGCTCAGTGCTCTTATTCTCTAACGTGTACCTATCCTCTCACTTCGGTGTCTCTACACAGTAGACTCAAGACTTATCTAGAAGCGATTGTACACTAACTTTCTAGATCAATCACCATCCTCATGATGATCCTACAGTCGGAAGCATTTTATGAGTTAATAATGAAAATTCATGTCTTAAATTTTTAGCTCTTGAAAAAATGAATTATCATTACCATTAACTCAAGGGATGTATCATAGACACTAAATACACATTTGTGATAGAAAATAATCCATTTTATTATTTATAGTCAAAATTATAATTTTGCCCCTAAAAGTATATTACAAGTGTCAGCCAATTCTAGCTTCTAAGGAACATATATCTAACGGACTCTACTTAGAATACCTCAACTCAATGGAGTTTCAGAATAGAGAAATCGGACCCTATTAGATATGGTTTGATTCATGATGAGCTTCATGAATTGTTTTGAGTTTTTTTGGGGACATAGTTTAATGGTAGCTATATACCTACCGAATAGTGTTACATCTAAAATCGTTCCTACCACACCGTATGAGATATGACATGATAAGAATCTAAGTCTGAGTCACCTTAGAATTTGGGATTATCTAGCTCATGCGAGGGACAGCAGATGGACAATTTAGAGTCTAGGTCCTTTATAGCTTAGTTTGTTAGATATCTTAAAGAGTTATTAGGATATTATTTCTATCTTCCGAAAGACTACAACATGATTGTGAGTCGACATGCCATTTTCTTGAAAAATAGTTTATTCATGATGGTGGCATCGAAGACTAATTAGGCTCGAGGAAAAAGTCTCTGAAGAGCAACGAGCCAAGAAACCTAAGGAATCCAGTCAGTCTGAGCCGATCAAAATACAACCTCCTCCACCTCATAGATCAAGTAGAATTTTTCATCCTCCTAAGAGGTACTTAGACACTACTTCATAAGATGTAGAGAAAATATTTCTCATAGAAAATAGGATTCATGGTGATGATCTCAAAATCTATGATGAGATGATATTATATATTGACTTCGAAAAATGGTTAGAGGCAATAGAGTCAGAGATTAACTTAATGCGCTCGAATCAAGTCTGAACCATAGTAGATCTACCTGAAGGTATTGTACCTATTAGATGTAGATGGATCTTTAAGAGAAAGATAGGTACTGATGGGAATGTAGAAGTTGAAGGGAAAATCCTAACTTTCCCGGATTAGGTTCGTTCAAATCTGATTGGATCAAGAGGCATATTTTAAAAATTTACTCTTAGATCCAAATTAGATCTGACACTTTTCAGATCTAATTTTATAATTTGATAAATAAAAAAATTAAATTAAATTAAATCTAATTTAGTTTTTATCTTGATATGGGTAATCTGATTACCCATTGATGATCCTGCTGATTGCCTGAGATTCTGGATCTAGCCACGCAAGCGCCTGCACTCTATCGGTATCCACTTAGGCTAGATCTTAAGATCTTCTCTTTTTTTATCACATCTCCAAAAATTAGATTTGGATCTAATTTGGAGGATTTTCAAAACTTCTTCTGAAGATCAGCAGTCGTCTTTGCAGAAGTGCTGCCTTCTTCCTTTCTCGTCAGCCTTTTCTTGCCTAGATCGCACCAAACTGAAGGCCCAACTTTCTTGGGCATGGAGAGGAGAGAGATGATCAGAAGATGGCATGAAGGAGGGAGGGAGGCAGCCTTGGGGCATGGGCTAAGAGAAACTCACAGAAAGTTGGACACAGATAGGGTTTATTTATAGATCCTGCTGCGCTATGCAGTGCTGCATCATCCCAGCCAATCATGTTGCTTCCTGCAATCAGATCTAAATCTGATTGGTAAGATGACATCACCTAATCCAATCAGATGAGTGTCCCATAGATTCATCCTTAGATAGCACCTAAGACTGATTAAAGTCTATAGGTAAGGGTCACCTAGTTTGAATCCAAGAAGCAACCCAGAGTCCCATTCTTATGGGACTCCAGTGTTTATCCACATGGGACGCACACCATCCTAGGCATACGCCCTCCATCTGCCTGCCAAATAGCAGGTGGACTTGGTCAAAAAGTCTCTCTTATGGGTGCATGACACATGGGTAGATGTCCAAGGGTCAAAGGTCAACGTTTGACAAAGTCAAAGGACAAGAGTTAGCAGGTGATGAAAAATGGTAGGTATTGCCTCAAATTTATCTCATAAATTAAGACAACTCTTTTCTAACCTGCACAAGCTTCAATCAGATCAGGTAAAGGTACCTGAGTGAGCACAGACACATTTGGCTCAGTCGAGATAACTTTTAATGATAGAAAGAGGAGAATGTTAGGCTCAATCATGTGCTAGCTCGATTTCCTTGAACATAATTGAATCTAATTTAAATCAATTGAACTGGATTTGTCCAATTGATGATATCCAAATCCAAACCTTTGTTTGTGTGACTCAATTAGGTTTAGTTCTGTATGGTAATGGGATATGTCATGATCCCTATCATCGACATTATCGAAACTTCTTTCGATGGATCAGAACTCTTCTGATTCAGACAACTGGAATGATCGATCATCTAAATCATTCTAATTGCTCCCAAAATCTCTCAGTGACACCTAGTAGTATATGGTGGCAACCCATCAAAATTGAAAATGAACCTCTTGGTGCAGCTACTTGCATGATTAAGTTCTTCTATCTTAAGCTTCGATCAGATTAGGGTTAAGGTGAACTCGTCAAACCCTAATTCCTATCATATGATTTAATCGTTCGATTCAAGTCCGATGTGAAAACCTTAATAGAAACTCTTTCTATTATTTCATTCTCTGCCATGGCTATGGGCTTATGGACTTGATTCTCATGATCATCATAGGACTGCTCCTCATCCACCGAGGTAGATAGATTCCATCTTGGTGCAATCCAATTCCTACAATGAACATGCTATAGCCAACATACACCTCAGGATTCTGAATGGCTAGGAGACTGAGTCATAGTGTAGTCAAACTATAACACCCTCAAGGTGAACTACTGATGCACCTTAGGTCAAAGAACCAGACATACCACTGCAGCTTCGAGTCAGTCATTGATGAGAAGGTAGACTTCCTTATGACTTTTTGAAGTGGTCACGCTCAGTGCTCTCATTCTCTAACGAGTACTTATACTCTTGCTATGGTGTCTCTATACCATAGACTTAAGACTCATCTATTATGAAGAAATGATTGTACACTAACCTTCCAGATCAATCACCATCCTCATGATGATCCTACGGTCAGGAGCATTTTATGAGTTAATAATGAAAAATTCTTGTCTTGAGTTTTTAACTCTTAAAAATAAGAATTATCATTACCATTAACTCAAGGGATGTATCACAGACACTAAATACACATATGTGATAGAAAATAATTCATTTTATTATTTAAAGTCAAAATTATAATTTTGCCCTTAGAAGTGTATTACAAGTGTCAGCCAATTCTGGCTTCTAGGGCATACATATCTAACAAACTCTCACTTGACCTAGAGCCAATTGGCTACAAATCTAGGTCCCGTCTTCTCAAGATGGGCTTCGATCTTCTGCTGACCCAATGGCTTTGTAAGCTGATCCACCGCATTATCTGCGGAGTCGACTCTCTTGACCTCGACGTAACCTTTCTCGAGATAATCGCGGATGAGGTGGTATCGATGCTCGATGGGCTTAAATTTCTAGTGAGACCTCGGCTTCTTTGCAAGAGCTATGGCACCATTGTTGTCCCAGTATAGAGGAATGGCATTTGATGGCATCACTTCGATCTCTGCGGTAAATTTTTTGTACCAAAATGCCTCCTTTGCAGCTTCTGATGCAGCGATGTATTCTGCTTCCATGGTAGAATCTGCTATCATTGTCTGCTTGAAACTTTTTCAACTGATAGCTCCACTATTGCACACAAACAGACTTCTAGATGTTGACTTTCGATCATCTACATCGGACATAAAGTCCAACTCTATGTACCCCTGGACTTAAAGTTCTCCATTACCAAAATCCAACAACATATCCTTAGTTCTTCTCAAGTACTTAAGGATACATTTCACAAAAGTCCAGTGTTCTTCACCTAGATTCGACTGATATCTGCTCGTGACACTCATAGCATGGGCTATATCTGGTCGTGTACATAACATGGCATACATGAGGCTCCCTATTGCTGAAGCATAAGGGATCTTGCTCATGCGTTCTATTTCCTCAAGTGTGCTAGGGCATATATTCTTGGAAAGATGAATGACATGTCTGAAGGATACTAAACCCCTCTTAGAGTTTTCCATGTTAAACCTCTTTAGCACTTTCTCTATGTACATTTTTCATGAAAGTCCTAGCATCCTATTTGGTCTATCTCTATAGACCTTAATTCCTAGAATAAAGGATGCATCTCCTAAGTCTTTTATGGAGAATTCTTTAGATAACCATATTTTAACTATGGTCAACATGGGAATATCATTTTCAATAAGGAGGATGTCATCCACGTACAATACGAGGAAGACAACAGCACTCCCACTGATCTTTTTGAAGACACATGGCTCCTCCTCATTTTTGATGAAATCAAACAATTTGATCACATCATTAAAATGAGTATTCCAGCTCCGAGATGCTTGCTTAAGTCCATATATGGACCTTTGCAGCTTGCATACCTTTGTGATCATCATCACTGGATGTGAAACCTAGCGGCTGTTCCATATAGATATCTTCCTCAAGATATCCATTTAAGAATGTCATTTTCATATCCATTTGCCATATTTCATAATCGAAATAGGCTGCAATAGCAAGCAATGTGCGGATGGATTTTAGCATAGCTACTGGCGAAAAGGTATCCTGATAGTCAATGCCTTCGCGTTGACTATAACCTTTTGCCACTAATCTAATCTTTGAATGTCTCCACATTTCCATCTGCACCAATCTTTCTCTTGTAGATCCTATTTACCCCAATAGGTACTATACCTTCTGGTGGATCTACCAAGGTCTACAGACTTGGTTTGAGTGCATCGAGTCAATTTTCTGACTTCATTGCCTCTAACCATTTCTCGAGAGTCGATATCTGATATCGCTTCGTTATAGGATTTTGGGATCATCACCATGAACCCCATTACCTATGAGAATATTTTTTCTACTTTCTCTAAAATAGTACCTAAGTACCTCTCAGGGGATGGGAAAATCTTTTCGATCTAATGAGGTAGAGGAGTAGTGAATGGATTGGCTCAACCTGATTTGGTTCCATTTGGTCCTTAGCTCGTTGCTCTTGTGAGACTTTCTCCTCGAGCTTGATCTGCTTTCCAATGCCGCTATCTTGAATAAACTATTTTTCAAGAAAAATGGCATGTCGACTCACAATCACATTATGATCTTCTGGAATGTAGAAATAATATCCTAATGACTCTTTAGGATATCCTATAAATCGAGCTCTAAAGGACCTAAAGTCTAACTTGTCCGCTTGTTGTCTTTTGACATGAGCCGGATAAGCCCAAATTCTGAGATGACTCAGACTTGGTTTTCTACCATGCCATATTTCATATGGTGTGGTAGGAACAATTTTAGAGGGAACCCTATTTAGTAAGTATATTGCAGTTAACAAACAGTATCTTCCAAAGAAAATCAGGAAGGTCTGTGAAGCTCATCATGGATCGGACCATATCTAATAGGGTCCAGTTCCTCCATTCTAAAACTCCATTGAGTTGAGGTGTTCCAGGTGGAGTCCATTGAGAGACTATGCCATTTTTCTTGAGATAGTCCAGAAATTTTCGACTAAGATATTCACCTTCTCGATCTGATCGAAGAACCTTAATGGGTTTTCCAATTTGCTTTTCTACTCATGTCTAAATTTTTTGAACTTTTCAAAAGCTTCAGACTTATGTCTCATAAGATACACATACCCATACCTAGATAAATCATCGGTAAAGGTTATGAAGTAGACAAAGTTGCCTCTAGTCGGCACATTAAATGGGCCGCACACATCAGTATGTACTAGGGCAAGAAGATTCTTGGCCCTTTCCCCATGTCCTACAAAAGAAAGCTTAGTCATTTTGCCATGAAGACATGATTCACAAATTGGATATGACTCAAAAGTCAACGGACTCAATAGCCTGATTTTCTCTAATTTGTTAACCCTATCTTCTGCTATATGACCTAGTCTTAGGTGCCATAGATACCTATCATTTGGACTATCCCTAGGTCATTTTGATTTTATGGCATTCACATTTTGCTCGAAATTAAAAATAGATACATCAATATGTAACTGATAAAGACCGTTAATAAGGAAACCACTTGTAATTTTATTTCTTTCATAAAGAATGTTACAATGGTCCTTAAGAAAACTAATTACATAGCCTTCTAATGCAAGGCAAGAAACAGAAATCAAATTCCTGCTTGCTGCAGGCACATAATAATAGTCTTTTAATACTAAGTCTAAACCAGATGATAGTCGAAGAGGATATGTTCCCATGGCCACGACAGCAACTCTTGCTCCATTTTCGATGCGTAGGATCATCTCACCATCCCTCAGCCTCCTGCTATCCTCAAGACCCTACATAGAAGTGCACAAGTGAGCACTAGAATCAGAGTCAAGCACCCAACTGGATGCAGAAGAAATCATAAGGTTAGACTCAATAACGAGCATACCTCCAGAAGGACCTGCCTCCTTCTTCTTTAGGGTGGCCAGGTAAGTAGGGCAGTTCCGCTTTCAGTGGCCATCATTGTTGTAATGAAAATACTTTTCTTTGTCAGCGGCCTTCTTCTTCAGCTCTGCCTTTTCTTCTTTCCTCCTTCCACCTTTTGCTTTTTCACAGACTTCTTCTTCTTTCAAAAGACTTTCTCTTGGAAGAAGTCTGTTCCATAGCAAGCACTGAGCCTTTAGAACCTTTCATGGAAAGCTCAGCGGTAACCAGCATGTTCATAAGTTCGGCCAAGGAATTTTGAAGTTTATGCATATGGTAGTTCATGATGAACTGTCCATACGCATCAGTCAAGGATTGCAGAATTATATCATTCTGTAGATCCAAGTCCAACCTCACTCCGAGCTTCTCAAGCTCTTCCAAGTTCTTGATCATCATCAGACAATGATCTTGGACTGACTGCCCATCATGCATCTTAGCCTTGAACAGTCATTTAGTGACTTGATACTTGGCTGCACGACTCTGTTCACCAAACATCTTCTGTAGGTGAGCCAACATTTGGCGAGCAGTCCTGATATCTTCATGTTGTGCTGAAGTTCATCAGACATTGAGCCCAACATGTAGTATCTAGCCTTATTATCTTCATCTGTCCACTTATCCAGAGATGCTCTCTGTTCAGATGGACGAGCTGGTAAGGTGGGAGGGTCCTGGTCCAATACATGAGTTAACTTCTCAAAACCCAAAATAATTTTGAAGTTTTGGAGCCAATCCTTGTAATTTGGTTCGGTCAGTCTATGGGTGTCCAGGATTCGTGCTAGTGGGTTGGATGCAGACATTTTTCTATAGAGAGTCAAAGTTTCTAGTTAGATATTGTAATTAAGACTTAACCAATTTATTTAAAAATTTTATTTTTAAATAAATTAGCTCCCACTATTTTCTTGGATCCCTACACTTCCCTCTGTAGAGATGCAAAAATCTCCATGATTATGATTTCTAGTGGGTGGTGCGGTCCCACCAACTGACTCATCACCTCACCTAACAGTTATTGGTGATGGGTTAGCCAATGAGTGAACAACTCTTGTTCAATGATTCTCTAATCATGGTGCACCCAAACTTGGTCTCTAATTCATGAATCTCACCATGTCCGAAATATTGATCCACTCCTTAGTTAAGTCAGACCCACCATTTGCATAGATTGGATTCCTAATTGAGTCTCTCACCGTATCCAAAATATTGAGCCCAATCCATCCTCCAGCCCATAGCATCCAATGCCTAATAGACATGGTTGCATCTTTTCGGATGCAACTGAAGCCACTGTAACCAGTCGAGAACAATCAACCCCGGAAGGGCCCGCACATCTACAATGGTGGAAGACCTTAGACTTAATCTTTTCTTAGGAAGATTTGATTTAGGTCTCATTAAACTAGACTTGACATAGTCATAACCATTATGACTAACCTAGTGGCATGGGTTAGCTCGGATTATTGACCACCTCAGATCAGAACTGAGTCAACAAACATGGCCAGGTAAGTGAGACCGGTGGAAGGGATATGCCATTAACTCGATAAGAATGCATTCGAGTCGAGTAGCTCCCAATTAAAAATCAGTCGATCGTATCTGCCAAACTTACCTTAGACACCAAATTATTGAGCCAGAACCAATCGGGTTAGCCTACAATCCAGACTCTAACCACTGAGCCTAATTAGGTCTTAGCTTGATCGATCACTCACGTGACTCGATCTTGACCCAGACTTAATCCTATTAGGCTGGTCAATTTAAGCACTGTTGATCCCATCTAACCAACTCTTGATTCGGTTTGATCAACCGCTAGACCTAATTGAGCTACCCAAGCCCGAACCCAATTTTATGAACATGTCTTAGATCTAAAAATTTCTTAATTTTAGATCTAATATATTTCATAATCTTAATTCTTAATTAAGTTTAGGGTTCATAAACAAAACATGTAAATAAGATCCTAGGATTTCAGGATCTAGGATTTTGCAGAAAGTAAGTTTTCAATTTTTGATTAAGGACGAACGCACAGCACCCCTACACATCATAAGAACACCCCATTCGAATGGGAGGAGAGGGTCTTTAAATCCTTACTTTGTTCTTATGATGACCGGACGGCCAAGGAGAATGCCTTAATCAAAAATACAACTAATCTACAAAACTAGTTAGATCTAAGCATATATCTCATATAAGAAAATTGATCTAATTAAAACATATTTTGCATACATCATATCATGCATGTTTTTAGATCTAAATTATCTCATAATCATCTAAAAAATTAAATTTAAATTTGATCATCAAATAAAATTTAATCTAGACCTTTTGTAGAACTATTCTACAACTAGTCTAAACATGCAACTATCATATCTCATATGAACAAAATTAAATTTAATTTATTTTTTATTTTTAGATCTAATTATAATATTTATAATATCAAAAAATAAGTAAATAAATAGATTTAAAAATTATAATTTAATCAAATAAAAATTATGATTATACTAGACTACACATAGAATAATTCTATTCCTAGTCTAGTTATGTATCTCATACATATTAGATCTAGATTAATTAATTTTAATTTTTTTAATTTTTTAATTTTAGATCTAATCACATCTCATGTGATATCTAAAATCACTAATTTATTAGATTAAATTAGATCTAAATAAATTTTAATGGGAACCTGGCTCTGATACCAGTTGAAGGAAAAAATCCTGATTTTTCTCAGGATCAGGTTCGTTCAGATCTGATTGGATCAAGAGACATATTTCAAAAATTTTCTCTTAGATCTAAATCAAGATCTGATACTTTTTAGATCTAATTTTATAATCTAATAAATAAAAATAATTAAATTAAATTAAATCTAAATTAATTTTATCTTGATATGGGTAATCCGATTATCCATTTGATGATCCTGCTGATTGCCTGAGGTTCTGGATCTAGCCACGCAAGCGCCTGGCCTCTACCGGTATCCACTTAGGCTGGATCTAGAGATCTTCTCCTTCTTTATCTCTTATCTTCAAAAATTAGATCTAGATCTGATTTGGAGGATCTTCAAAACTCCTTTCTGAAGATCAGCCATTGTCGTCTCTGCAGCAGTGCTGCCTTCTTCCTTTCTCGTCAGCCTTTTCTTGCCTCGGATCGCACCAAACTGAAGCCCAACTTGGACTTAGGAGAGAGAGGCTGAAGGTGGAGAGGAGGGAGATGATTAGAAGATGGCATGGAGGAGGGAGAGAGGCAGCCTTGGAGCATGGGCTAAGAGAAACTCTGAAAAAGTTGGGCGCAGATAGGGTTTATTTATAGACCCTGCTGCGCCATGCAGTGCCACATCATCCTGGCCAATCATTGCTCTTTCGTGCAATCAGATCTAAATCTGATTGATGGGATGACATCACCTGATCCAATCAGATGAGAGCCCCATAGATTCATCCTTAGGATGGTGCCTAAGACTGTCAAAGTCTATAGGTAAGGGTCACCTAGTTTGAATCCAAGAAAGCAACCTGGAGTTCCATCCGTTATGGGACTCCAGGCGTTATCCACATGGGCACACGCCATCCTAGGCATGCCCCCTCCATTGCCTGATCCAAATTTTAGTAGGGACAGGACAAAATATCTCTCCATGGGTGCATGACACATGGGCAGATGTCCAAGGGTCAAAAGGTCAATGTTTGACCAAAGTCAAAGGACAAGAATTAGTAGGTGACGAAAAATGGTCAGGTGTTGTCTCAAATTTATCTCATAAATTAAGACAACCCTTTTCTAACCTAGACAAGCTCAGTCAGACTAGGTAAAGGTACCTGAGTGAGCACAAACATATTTGGCTCAGTCGAGATAACTTTTAATGATAGAAAAAGAAGAATGTTAGGTTCAATCGTGTGCTAGCACGATTTTCTTGAACCTAATTGAATCTAATTCAAATCAATTAAACTGGATTAGTCTAATTGATGATATCCAGATCCAAACCCTTATTTGTGTGATCCTAGTTAGGTTCAATTTTGTATGGTAATGGGATATGTCGTGATCTCTATCATCGACATCATCGAAACTTCTTTCGATGGATCAGAACTCTTCTGATTCAGACAACTAGAATGATCGATCATCTAAATCATTCTAATTGCTCCCAAAATCCACCAATGATACCTAGCAGTATATGGTGGCAATCCATCAAAATTGAAAATGAATCTCTTAGTGCAGCTACTTGTGTGATTAAGTTCTTCTATCTTGAGCCCCGATCAGATTAGGGTTAAGGTGAACTCGTCAAACCCTAATTTCTATCATATGATTTAATCATTCGATTCAAGTCGATGTGAAAACCTTAATAGAAACTCTTTCTATTATTTCACTCTCTGCCATGGCCATGGGCTTATGGACTTGATTCTCATGATCATCATAGGGCTGCTCCTCATCCACCGAGGTAGATAGATTCCATCTTGGTGTAATCCAGTTCCTACGATGAACATGCTATAGCCAATATACACCTCAGGATTCCAAATGGCTAGGAGACTGAGTCATGGTGTCGTCAAACTATAATACCCTCAAGGTGAACTGTCGATATAGCTCAGGTTAAAGAATCAGACATACCACTGTAGCTTCGAGTCAGTCATTGACGAGAAGATAGACTTCCTTATAACTACTCGAGGTGGTCACGCTTAGTGCCCTCATTCTTTAACGAGTTCTTATACTCTTGCTTCGGTGTCTCTACACCATAGACTTAAGACTCATCTACTATGAAGAAGCGATTGTACACTAACCTTCCGAATCAATCCCCATCCTCATGATGATCCTACGATCAGGAGCATTTTATGAGTTAATAATGAAAAATTCTTGTCTTAAATTTTCAACTCTTGAAAATAAGAATTATCATTACCATTAACTCAAGGGATGTATCACAGATACTAAATACACATATGTGATAGAAAATAATCTATTTTATTATTTATAGTCAAAATTATAATTTTATCCTTAGAAGTGTATTACAAGTATCAGCTAATTCTGGCTTCTAGGGCACATATATCTAACAATAGAGACATTCAAGACTAGGCTAGTAGCGAAAGGATATAGTCAGCATGAAGGCATGGACTATCAGGATATCTTTTTGCTAGTAGCCATGCTTAAATCCATCCACATATTGCTTGCAATCATAGCGTATTTCGATTATGAAATATGGCAGATGGATATGAAAACGACATTCTTAAATGGATATCTTGAGAAAAATATCTATATGGAATAGTCCCTTAGTTTCACATCCAGTGATAGTGATCACAAGGTTTGCAAGCTGCAAAGATCCATATATGGACTAAAGTAAGCATCTCAAAGTTGGAATATTCATTTTAATAATGTAATTAAATTATTTGATTTCATTGAAAATGAGGAGAGCCTTGTGTTTTCAAAAAGGTTAGTGAGAGTGTTGTTGTCTTCCTCGTACTGTACGTGGATGACATTCTCCTAATTGGAAATGATATTCTCATGTTGACCCCGATCAAAATGTGATTGTCGAAAGAGTTCTCTATGAAAGACCTAGGAGAGGCATCCTTCATATTGAAAATTAAGGTCTATAGGGATAGACCAAATATGATGCTGGGTCTATCACAGAAGATGTACATAGAGAAGGTGATAAAAAGGTTGAACATGGAAAACTCCAATAGGAGACTAGTATCCTTCAGACATGGCATTCATCTCTCTAAGAAGATGTGTCCCAAAATACCTAAGGAGATTGAACACATAAGCAAGATCCCTTATGCTTTGGCAATAGGGAGCCTCATGTATGCCATGCTATGTATACGACCTGATATCACACATGCTATAAGTGTCATTAGCAAGTACCAATTGAATCCAGACGAAGAGTACTGGACTTCTATAAAATCTATCCTTAAGTACTTGAGAAGGACTAAGGATACGTTTCTGATCCTTGACAATGGAGAACTCCAGGTGAAGGAACCAGATCTAGGATTTTAGGACTAGATCTTAAATTTTTTTTAGATTTAGGCAATGAAAGATAGGAATTAATTAAAATTAATTCATAAAAATTAGAGAACCCCTAGATCTAGAATCCTATTATATGATTATAGTATGAGATTAAATCAAAAATTAAAAATCATTAGAAGAGAAAGACATATTGATCACATCAATATGGATCTACACTAGATCTATTGCAGGTATGTAACAAAGGATCAGATCCATATTATCTATGTAAGTAAATATTCTAACTTGTTGATCTAGGCTTGAAGATGTATCTCTAAGCCACACATATGTCCAACCTCGGAGGGATGTCCATACAAGTCCATGAATCTCAATTAGAAGTCCGATGCTCGAAAATCAGCACAGTATGCTAGTACTATGCTGATCCTTCGATGGTCAATCCGGTGCTTCCTTTTTCAAGATTTGGACACTCCAAAAATCAAAATAAAAGGAAGAGACTTTAAATTTGAGATAACTCCCAAATATCTCTAACAAGGAGGAAGAGAAGGAAAGAACAAAAGAACCCTAGAAGAAGACCTTCTTCTTCTTCTCTGTTCTCTCACCTAGACACCTATATTGGTGTCTATGAAATCCCCATGCCCCAAGGGTTTCTCTCTCTAATTTTCACAAGCATAATAGCCCTCTCTAATGTCTGGATTATATTAGAAAATTAGACCAAAAATACCTCTTTATAAAAAGATATGGAAGAGTCCTTGTCTAGGTCAAATACCTAGACAAGGCAGGACCAATTTAAGCAATTAGTTGGGGCGCCCAACACTTGGGTGCTCCCTCCTTTTTTCTGACATGGACCAGCTGTATGTGGTGCACAAAACATCCTTTTTTCACCATAGAAACTAGAGGAAAAATAGGAGTGGGTGGCACAAGGGAGGTGTTTTGGTTTGTTGGGATTTTATCATATAGAATTCAAAACCAAAACTACTTACCTTCTTTTGACTTGGTCCACAACCTATTGCCAAATAAGAAAGAGAGAGAGAGGGTGGGCATGCATGAAGATTAGGGAGAGGGGTGTTTCCACATAAAAAGCCAAGAGAAGGGGCATGAGATGGGCATGGGATATAGGTGGTGCAAGGTAGAGAATCCTAGTTTTACTAGGATTCCATATTTGACTTGGTCAAATATGATTTATCAAACTAAATTAAATTAGAAATAAATAAATCCAATTAAATTAGATCCTAACTCAATTAAGAATCTAATTAAATTAGATTAAATTAGATTTAATTTTAATTTAATTTATAATCAAATTAAAAATTGGGTTGATACTAGTTTTAATTGAATTAGGACTCGTTCTACCTTGCAATTGGCTTATCCAATAAACTAATTGGACTTGATCTAATCAAGTCCAAATTAAATTTAATTAAATTATATTTAATTAGACTTGATCTCAACATACTGACTTAAATAAATTAAGCCAATTAGCAATCCAATTGATAATCGATCCTCCTGCCATACTTGCACTAGGTTAAATATCAATTGTATTGATCGCTTAACCCTAGAATGATTCTTAATCGTTGATTAACCATACGATCAGATCATAAACTCTTATATGTTTGACCCAATAGATTCGAATCTAAGTCGGTAGGATAGAAATAAATTTTTATACCAATTAAAGTACCATCTAGCAATGGTACCCGACGGTCGGATAGGTTGAATGTATAAAACAACATCCTTAGAATCCATATGGATATAGTTTTCATATAATTCATCCCCTTATCCAAAATACTCATGGGATGCCTCAAAGTTCAACTTTCAACTCTGATCAAGCTGTCAACATTGTATTTCAAAATACCAAATCCATCTTATTGATTATCTTGGCTAAGATTTTGCTATATTGAAATACAGTGATACATTCTTCTCCAACTCTTGGAGTGGTCAATCCCATCTTGATCACACACCAACTTTGCAAGTACTTGACTATGCCCAAAAATCTTTCATTATTGAATTAGAAATTTAGTTAGTTGATACTAAAGTATAGTGAGTTGCTTGCAAACCACTGAGGTGATCTCAGATTTAAGGGATACTTATACCAATGTCCCCTCAAAGACATTCTCGACAGTAGAATGCTTTGAAGTTGATCATGTTCAGTGATGATGTACCCTTACATCTCATCTATATGCCGTACTAGTGTCTTCATACTCCTTAGTTAAGAGGACAACCAATCTATATGGCATATAGCAACCTATGCTCCATGGACATTGTCATCCTTATTAACAGTCCATCATTTGGTTGTGAATAATTATTGGTGCAAAAATCCATGAGGACGTCGGAGGTTGCTAGAGTTGAGAATGTGAGGCCATCAATGGGACCTGCAAAATAAAGTCCAAATCAAATGTGGGTGGCTCCGGTAGGATCCTCCGATGCTCAAGTTAATTTTTTGGCCAATTGGATTGGAGTGCTTAGGAAATAAAGAAGTAGAGTCATGGGAAGGGAAAGAGAGCTTAGGAAAAAATATATTTGGAGGGTTTCTTTTATAAATGGAGTATGTAACAAACTGATGGTGACAGTCATAATCATCTGATGGTGGATCATTCGAAGCCACGTAAAGTTTGTTATGGAGGATGGTGTCCATTATCATGACATGCCAGTCTATTGAGATTTAATAGTTGAGGCTTGAATGGAATGGATGTTGGTAGTGAAGGGCTTCAAATCATGATAGTTCCAGAAAAGTTTGGACTTCTCTAAGGTCATTCACATGTAAGTTGGTTTGTGTCGAGTTGGAAGCTGAATTCACATGGATGATGAGGTCCTTCTAGACAACTAGAAGAGGTTCGACTGGATGGAGATCAACTAAAAAGAGTTTGCCTGTTGACTGGAATAAGTTTGCCTGAAAGAAGTGCGACTAGAGGAGTTCATTCAGAAGGGATGCGATTAAAGAAGTTCGTCCGAGAGGAGAGCGGCTGAAGGAGTTCGTCCGAAAGAAGTGCGATTGGCGGAGTTTGTCCGAAAGAAGTGTAATTGGAGGAGTTCATCCAAGAGGAGTACGACTGAAGAAATTCATCTAAAAGGAGTGTAACTTGAGGAGTTCGTCCAAAAGGAGTGTGACTGGAGGAGTGTGACTGGGGCTTAAGCCTATCATTAATTTCTAGTCAAAAGGCAAGGTTAATATAACAATAGTTCTCCTTTACTATTCAAGATTATGTTGCTGGACTTCTATATGCTTTCGAGAAGCTCTGTAGTGTGAACTCACCTCTGAGGAGGTTGATGAATTCCATAGGAGGGGGTTGGCGGCCAAGGATTCTGGCCAAGAACTTCATGAAGGAAAAAACCCTATTTCTCGGGTCAGGTTCGTTTAGATCTTATTGGATCAAGAGAGATATTTCAAAATTTTTTTCTCTTAGATCTAAATTAGATTTGAGATTCTTCAAACTTGATCTAGTTGATCTAATAAAATAAAATAAAATAAAATAAAATCTAATTTAATCATATCTTTATTATAGGTAATCCTATTATCCTATGATGATCTCGATGTTTGCTTGAGGTTCTGGATGTAGCCACACAAGTGCCTGGCCTCTATCGGTATCGACCTAGGTAGGATTTAGAGATCTTCTTCTTCTTAATCTATGCTCCAAAAATTAAATCTGGATCTGATCTTGAAGGTCTTCAAAATAACTTTTGAAGATTAGCCGTTGTCTCTTGCAGCAGTGCTGCCTTCTTCCTTTGTTGTTGCCTTTCTCTTACTTGGATCGCACCAAACTTGAGCCCAAAACTCTTGGATGTGGATAGGAGAGAGATGACCTAAAGGTAGCATGGAGAGAGAGGGAGAGAAGCCTTGTGGTGTGGGCAAAGGGCAGAAACTCTAAATTTTAGGCGCAGACAGGGTTTATATAGACCCTGCTGCATCATGCAGTGCTACAACATCTCGGCTAATCATGGCTCTTTGTACAATCAGATCTAAATCTAATTGATGGAATGACATCATTTGATCAAATCAGATTAGAGTTCCTCATAAACCTCCTTAGGTGGTGCCAAGACCGGTCAAACAGGATTCCTTGGCACCACCTAATTTGAAACCATGAAGCAACCTAGAGTCCCATCTATATGGGACTCCAGGCATGATTCTCATGGGATGCACGCCTCCCTAGGCATGTGCCTCCTCCTTTTCTACTTTATAGTAGGGGGACAAAGCTCCATGTTCTCTCCTATGGGTGCATGACACATGGACAGATGTCTAAGTAACAAAGGTCAACATTTGACCACAGTCCAAAGACAAGATTTAACAGGTAATGAAAAATGGCAGGTATTATCTCAAATTCATCTCATAAATTAAGACAACCCTTTTCTGACCTAGACAAGCTCTAGTCAGACCAAGTAAAGATTCCTGAGTGAGCCCAAATATATTTGGCTCAGTCGAGACAAGCTTTAATGATTGTTGAAGGAGAATGTTAGGCTCAATCGTGTGCTAACACGATTTTCTTGAACCTAATTGAATCTTATTCAAATTAATTGAACTGAATTAGTCTAATTGATAATATCCATATCCAAACCCTTGTTTGTATGATCTAGTTAGGTTTAGTTCTGAATGGTAATGGGATACATCACGATCTCTATCATCGACATCATCGAAATACCTTCCAATGGATCAGAACTTTTCTAATTCAGATAACTAGTATGATCGATCATCCAAATCATTCTAATTGCTTCTAAAATTCATCAGTGACACCTAGCAGCATATCGTGGCAACCCATTAGAACTAAAAATGAACCTCTTGGTGCAGTTACCTGTGTGATTAAGTTCTTCTATCTTGAGCCTCGATTGGATTAGGGTTAAGGTAATCTCGTCAAATCCTAATTTCTATCATATGAATTAATCATTCGATTCAAGTCTAATGTGAAAAACCCTAATAGAAACTCTTTCTATTATTTTACTCTACCATGGCCATGGGCTTATGGACTTGATTCTCATGATCATTATAGGGCTACTCCTCATCTACCGAAGTAGATAGATCTCCTATTGGTGCAATCCAATTCCTACAATGAATATGTTATAGCCAACATATACCTCAAGATTTTGAATGGCTAGGAGATCAAATTATGGTGTAGTCAAACTATAACACCCTCAAGGTAAGCTACAGACGCACCTCAGATCAGAGAACCAGACACACCACTGTAGCTTCAAGTCAGTCATCGACGAGAAGGTAGACTTCCTCATGACTGCTCGAGGTGGTCATGCTCAGCGCTCTCATTCTCTAACGAGTACCTATACTCTCACTTCGATATCTCTACACCATAGACTCAAGACTCATCTACCCTAAAGAAGCGATCGTACACCAACCTTCCAGATCAATCACCATTCTCATGATGATCCTACGGTCGAGAGCATTTTATGAGTTAATAATGAAAATTCATGTCTTAAATTTTCAACTCTTGAAAGTATGAACCATCATTACCATTAACTTAAGGGATGTATCACAGATAGTTTCAAATACATATTGTGATAGAAAATAATCTATTTTATTATTTATAGTCAAAATTATAATTTTGCCCTTAGATGTGTATTACAAGTGTCAGCCAATTCTAGTTTCTAGGGCATACATATCTAACACTTCGATGGGGATTGTTCTATCCCTAATACTTATCCTCCTATTCTCGAGTTTGAATTTTGAAAGACAGAAGTATAAAAAAATTGCTACAATCGAAGTTTCTTGTTAGCTTTCCGCTCTCAGAGGGTGAAACTTTTTATCTTTTTTCAAATTGGCACTGAAGTTTAATATCGAATGACTCGAAGGAATAAATTTTCTCGAAAACCCATATGGTGTGGAGCTCTATGTATGGTGCAATTATTATTTTGCCAGGCGACGGGCACGAGTGGGACACGTGGTGAATCAAGGCTGGCTGAAGAAGTCCTACAATCATAACTTTCTTTGGTTTTGATTTTCTATTTAAACCTTTTCTTCTTCTATAGCTTCTCACTTTCATCTGTGCTCCTTCTTCTTCTCCTTCCTCAATTCTTCATCATCCCCCGAGCATCCCATCACTGTTGCCTTTGTTCTCTCACAATGCTTTTGACCGTCGGCATACTTCTTGGCTGTCCTTCATCTTTTCAATCTTCTCCTCGAGCTTTTTGATAGGTCTAGGTTAGTTCCTCATCTTTATTCTCTTGATTTCTAGCCTTTCCATGTTCTTTTGGAATCTCTTCAAGCTTGTCTGGGTAGGTTTCACCATTCTTCTTTTTCGAGTCCTCATCGCCTCTTTTTCTTAAATTTTTTGAGGATTTTTTTAGATTTAATTTGATCTAGATGTTGTTTGAGGTTTCTTGGTCTAGCGATTTTAGGAGTTTGGTTGACCCAAACTCCCAAAATTTTGAGACCAAAATAGAACCTAAACTTGCAGTACCTTGGCTAAATTTCATCCCAGGAACCATCTCTTGCTCCCTAACCTCTGAAGACCTATCATTAATCAGGATCGAATATAGGGTGCCTGCCGAGTACGAGCTGGAACTTCCTGAACCAAGTGGTCGAGCTTGTGCCCCTTTTTTAGGTGGGTTTTGCTTGTATTTGGAGACCTTCCATGCTGGATTGAGGCTTTGACCTTTCGTGCTGGATTGAGGCTTTCTCTTTCCATCTTTATTGTAGCTCTTTTTCATTTTTTAAATATCTCCTTAGCTTCCATAGTGCCAAACTCTTGTAGGTTCATAACAGGATTCCTTGCTCTCTATATATTCGATGAAATTTGGCCCACCATTTTTCTTTTCCGAACCTATTTTACCTTCAAACATCATCCCACTGCAAAGGACTAGTGGTATGTTTCACCCCAGTTCGGCAAGAAGGGATTGCTCAAGGATGTCGCCTCCTCCATTCATAACTGAAAAGAGAAGTTTATTTTTGTTTCTTTCCCGACCTTACACCTAGAACTTTCTCCTTAGGGAAATTTGAGAGATTTCGTCCGCCGAGCCCCAAGGATAGAGGGAGAGGACCAGGAGTCAGTTAACAAAATTAAGGGTTACCAAACTTTTTTTGCATCCGAGCTAGTAAAAGAACAAACTCTATTCAACCTTGACCTCAGTCCTATGAACCCAGCAGGTATATGGCCAAAGTTTGTAGGTTATCCCCCACTTCTTCTCTCACTATTTTTTTTTTACTATACTCTTTTCTTCATTGTAGAAATGGATGCTAAGGCGGTTGAGATGCTCTCGAAGGGGCTCCAAGCCCGTAAGAGAATGGGTACAGCATCTAGTGAGCCTTCCAAGAAAACAAAGGTGGGCACACCCATCTCTACAGCATCTATTGACGCCGCCCTTGCTATCGAGACTGCCGCTATTGTCAAGGTTGCCCTTGCTACTGGGGTCAATGCCACTACTGAAGCCACAGGGCCTTTGATGCCTCCGAACCCTCTTGCTGAGGTCCAAGCTCCAGAGCCTCCTTTTGAAAAGAAAAAGGAGGTGGAAAAGAAGAAGACAAGAAAAGCCTCAAGAAAGTCTCAGCGGAAGACCCGCTGCAATGGTGATTCCAACCAGGAGTCAGGGGAGAACCCATTCAACAATCATGAAGTTGTTAGGGGGTTTGGTTGATGGGTTCACCATACCTGAGGTCGTAGATAGAATCATTGATGCTGACGTCAATCAACGCACTTGGAACTCACTTGGATCCTTCTTTAAGGTTGTCATTTCGTTCTTCTTTTTCTTTCTAAATTTCTCAAAGTTTACATATCCGCATGATCCATTTCATCATCATATATATATTTGTTAAACAGACATGCCATCAATTGTTTGGCTACATCATATCACTGAACCACTTGAGGTCAGAGCTGGTGAAGGCCCAAGAAGATCATCAGGCCGAAGTTTGTCACCTTCAGGAGGAGAAAGCTGCCAAAATTAATCGCCTCATGGAGGAGAAGGCTATTGAGGTCGGGAGTCTTCAAGAGGTGCTGAGGGAGGGAGAGCAAACATCGGCAGGGTTGAGGGCCACTTTGTCCTCTGAAGAGGAGAAGAGGAGATAAGGAATAGGATCGAAGCCGAGGTCATCAAACTAAAGGGACGGGTTTCAAGGTAGATCTTAGAAGCGAAGGCCCAAGCAATAGAGAAGTTCAAGATCTCCTCTAAAATGAGAGACTTGAACATTGAGTTCAGCTAGAAGGCCTTCCAAAAGAGGTTTGAGCTTTGCGAAGATCGGGTGGCCAGTAAATTTCTGGAGCTTAACTTCAACTTCTTGTATGAAGGAGCTTCTGAAGAGGCGGTGGATCCATCTACCATTGTAACCGACCTCCTGCCTACCGAGCCAGCTTTTGCCACACCTCCGATCTCATCTACTCCTACCACTATTGAAGGGCCTATGCCGATTGAGGCTATACCAAACTCTTCCACCATTTTCTCGAAGGTCTTAGACCTCCTACTTTTGTATTTTCTTTTTCATTTTTCCATCTTATACTAAAAATATTTTGATCAATGAAGCAAATTTTGAGAATGAATTTTTTTCTATGAAATCTATGTGGTGATATTTCCATGCTTCAAGTGTAGTCTTCTGTCCAAGCCAACCTCCTTCCTCAGGATGTCCCCCTGAAGTCCCACATAAAGAGCCTAAGGAGGGAGGTTCATCAAGCTAAGAAGAAATTAGAGAAAGCAGAGGATGAGCTTTGGAAGTTGAAGAAATATTATTTTGAGGCTACAACTGAAGTTACTCGTCTTCACTAAGTCCATAAAAAGGATGCTATAGACTACATCAATAAAAAGTGCCATCTGATAGAGGAATTAGAACAGGCGAAGAAGCTCGGTAGTGACAAGGCATGGGCGCTAACGGCCAAGGCAAGTTCTCTAGTAGTCAAGTTGAAAGCCATGCAAGAAAAGATTTGGTTACTTAAAGGTAACTCGACGTGATCAACCAGTCGGGAGGAGTACGACTGGGACTCGACAAAAAAGTTCTCCAAATTCCAAAACTAATTACAGGCAGTTGAGGATTCCTATAACAAATACAGATGCGAATAGGATGGCCAAGTCATCGACCTTAAGGGGAAGCTCTGAAGAGCCGATGATGAGATCACTCATCTTTAGTGATAATTATTTGAAGGGATCTAAGCCAGCTCTAGCAAAGACTTAGTACAGGTTCTATCTTTATAGAGTTCTCTAGTGAACTTGTCCACCTTGTTCGGGAACGACCAAATGAAAGTGTGGGAGTTGAAAATGCAAATGGTCTATCAACAAAATATTGTGAAGGATGCAGAGGTTGAGTCAGCTGTACTAAGAAAGAAGTTAAGAAAAGTTGAGGATGACTCGTGGATGCATAAGAAGTTGTTGAGTGAAATCCTGATGGTTCGGTGGGAACTCGAAGAGAAGATCAAAGACTTGAAATTGTCTTCGGTGTTGGCCGGCACTGGCAGTCCAAAATCCGACTCCCAATAAGACTTCGACATCTTTTTTTTCTTTCTTCCTTTTTTTTTTGTAATTAGTCTTATGAACTTCCCCATGTATTGAACTTTTTATTTTAATGAAAATATTATTTTGACAACTTCATCTCAATTGTATGCTCGCATAGCTTTTCGCTCTTTTCTCTTCTTGTCTTAAGTAATCAAGGGTCTTCATCCATGTCAGGATGAGTTTCTCTTTCTATTTCTGACATGGTTGGTCTTTTTCTTATCCTTCTGTCAGGATGAGATCCTCCTCCTGTTTCTGATAGGATTGGCTTTTCTTTATTAGGATGAGGTCATCCTCCTATCCCTAACAAAGCTATAGGGGCACAAAAGGATCATTGAAAATGTTAGATGTGTGCCCTAGAAGCCAGATTGGCTGACACTTATTAAATACTTTCTAGGAGTATTTTTATAATTTTGACTTAAAATTAATTAAAAAATTATTTATTCTATCACATTGTGTATTAAAGTGTCTGTGATACATCCACTGAGTTAATAGGTATGATAACACATATTCTCAAGAGTTGAGAATTTAAGGTATGTGTTATCATAATTAACTCATAAATTGCTCTTGATCGTAGGATCATCATGAGGATGGTGATTGATCCAGAAGATCGATATACGATTGCTTTCTTAGGATAGATGTATCTTGAGTCTATGATGTGGAGATATCGAAGCGAGAGTATAGGTACTCATTAGAAAATGAGGGCATTGAGTGTGACCACCTCGAGTAGTCATAAAGAAGCCTACCTTCTCGTCGATGACTAGCTCAATGCTGCAGCATGTGTCTAGTTCTTTGACCTGAGGTGCATCGGCAGTTTACCTTGAGGGTGTTATAGTTTGACTACATCATAACTCAATCTCCTAGCCATTCAGAGTCTTGAGGTGTATGTTGGCTATAGCATATTTATTGTAGGAATTGGATCGCACCAAGATGGAATCTATCAACCTCGGTAGAGGAGGAGTAGTCCTGTGATGATCATAAGATTGAGTTCTAAGACCATGGCCATGGTAGTGTGAAATAATAGAAAGGAGTTTCTATTAAGGATTCACATCAGACTCGAATCGAATGATTCATTTATATGATGGGTGTTGGGTTTGATGAGTTCACCTTAAATCTAATCCCATTGAGGCTCATGATAGAAGAACTCAATCACATAGATAGCTACACCGAGAGGTTTGCTATTCAGTTCTATTAGGTTGCCACCATATACTGCTAGATCTTACTGATGGATTTTGGGATCAATTAGAATTATCTTGATGATCGACGATTCTAATTGGATGAATCGAAAGAGTTCTAGTTTATCGAAAGGTATTTCGATGATATCAATGATGGAGATCATGACATATCCCATTACCATATAGAACTGAACCTAGCTAGATCACACAAACAAGGGTTTGAATCTGGATGTCATCAATTAAGCTAACTCAATTCGATTGATTTAGATTAGATCTAATTAGGTTCAAAAAAATCATGCTAGCATATGATTGAACCTAACATTCTTCTTTTGTAATCTTTCTGGATCGTCTCAATTGAGCCAAATTGGATTTGGCTTATCTAAGAGCCTTATGTTCTGGACTTAATTTTTTATTAAATTTTTTTAATACTTGATTCCTCAATATTTCACAGATTCTTTGATCTGTGCATTATTTTTTTTTAAAAAATGCTTAGTTTAATTCGATTCTTAAGCATAATTAGGTGTCTAAATACTAAATACTAACTTTTTTGAGGATTTAAAATTTTAAAATTTTTATTTTTCTTCCCTTCCAACTTAATCGACATTGTCCTTAATGGAGAAGAAAAAATAAAGAGTGTAATAAAGAACATGGAAGAATATACCGGACTATATTTTTGGTCCAGTACATGCCTTTAAAAATTTGAGCTCTCCCTTATTCAAATTATCCTAAAAGAAAAATTAACTTAAAAAAATTAAATATTGGGTTGCCTTCCAACAAGCGCTAAGTTTACCATCTTCAGTTAGATACAATGTAGCTTACTATCCTATGTCAAATACTAGATTGACAAATTTCAATGGTTTTGGATTGCCAATCTTAGAAAGTTGATTTATAATCCCATTATTGATATATTCATTATTAATTTTAGGGACATAATTTATGATCCCATTCTCAGATCCATGTTTATTAAGAATTTCTCCTATTTATTCTTCTAAAATGCTCATGAATTGAGTTTTTGTATTAGGAGTTAAGTTTGATTCAATGGGTGCTGAAATGGTGATTAAAGATGGTTTTAATTCTGGAGGTAAATTAATGTGATCTTGCTTAAATAACTCCATTGATTCTTCATTACATGCCTCTTGATTTTTATAAGAAGAACCGGCTTCTAGGGTTGAAGGGAATAGAACATTAGGTTTATAAGTCTCGGATAAATCATCTATTCTCTTTTTTTCTATGTCTATCTCTTTTAAACTAGAACAGCATCAGTACTAATTCCTGGCTCGGGTTCTTCTATGTGGTTAGTCTCAGTACTAACCAATTCCTCTAAATTTTTATTTTGGCTAGCATCAGTACTAGTCTCTCTCACCTGATCTTGGTATAGATCCATAAGAATCCTATAGTTTTTAAGTTCAAAAATTACTTTGGTATTCTTAGATTGAGGATTCTTAAGTGAGATATTAAATTGATAACTTGATCCAGATGGTTGGTGGACATTAGGTGGGTTGTTTGAAATTGATAGGCTTGATAGTTGATCTAGTTCTCTCCTCGTGTTAGACTCAACTAATTATCCTATTTGAACTTCTAGCCTGGCAATTGATTGTTGTTGGATCAAAATTGATTGTTGTTGGCTTAGAATCAATTATTGAAGTTGATTGAATTTATCATCGGTTGGATTGGTCTGTTGATGAGAAGGTGGGTATGAGGGCTGATTATAATGCAGTGGTTGAGAAGACTAGCTAGGTTATCCCTTATTATAGGCATAGTTCTAGTACTGGGGCCTATTTTGATAATTTTGCACTGATGGAGTTTGGGTTTGAGTTCGAGTTTGTTGTGATTTCCAAGAAAAATTAGAGTAGTTACTCTAATGCTGGTTATATGAATTTGAAAGAAGATTATTAACTGACTTAGAGTAACCTTGAGTAGCTTGAACTTATTCTTGGATAAAATATGAAAACTGTGTAGCATGATGGATTGGCCTAGGTGATGTGAATTGTGCAGAAGATTGTTGACCTAGGATTAGGAGTTGATCTAATTTCTGAGCAAGAAGGTCAACTTTATCTAATTTTTGGACTATTAGGTTTAGATTAGCCATTTGATTATTAGGTTTAATGTGAATCAACCATTCAATTAAGTTCAACTAAATCAGAAAAAGCGATTTTCTACCATGCATGTATTAGTGTAACCCTAATATATGGTTCAAAATTTTTTAAAATATTTTTTATTATTTATTATTATTATTTTTAATTTAATTTAATTATTATTTTAAATATTTTTTAGTTAGCTTAATTTAATTTTTATTTTATTTTATTTTATTTTATTTTTAGAGGAGAAAGGAGAAGAAAGAAAGAAGAGTTCTAAAGAAGAGGTCCTAAGGAGTCCTAGAACTAAGAAGAGAGAGAAGAATTAAGTTTAATTAGGCCAAAAACTTGATAAGGATGTGATGTTGGTTAGCGATCAAGTTGGTCAATCAATCCTGACTAAGGGTTATCCTAGATCTAGAGAGCTCCTAACTGCCAAGGTCACCTTCAAGCCCTCCAAGTGTAAGATCAGCCAATCAACTAGCCAGGTAAGTGCAAAATCGATGGGAGTCCTTTCGTTGCTTGCCTTAGACACCAATTATGCTTGGTCAGGTAAGCGAACAGAATCAATTAGAAACCACCTTCCTTCAGGCCCAGTCATCCCTAACCACTTTTCTAGACACCAGTTAAATTGACTAACCCTAATCTAGTTTAACTCTTAGGGTTCCTTATCCTATTGAGCTCGAGTTCCTAGGACTGATGTCTAATTGATTTTAAAATTAAAGGCTTAGATCAATGCAAAATGCTGGTTGGTTGTTTGTGGGCCAAGGAAGGGTGATCAAATTCCCACCTTATCTTGTTTAATTGGGTGTTGCCCTTAATTTGATTTAATATGAATATGCATAAAAAAATTTCTATCAAAAGGTTCTATGCAATTTAAACTAGATGCATGCAACTAATTGAATTCTGAAAGGCTTACCTTGCCACCAGCAATTACCAAAAAAAATAAAAATAAAACTAATATAATGCATGCTCTAAATAGTTAAGATTTCTAATCTTATTATGAGACTTTTAATTAAATTTAAATGGATATTTTTTTAAATTAATTTAAAAATAAAATAAATAAATAAATAGAATAAAAAGAAAAGAGGACTAGGGTTAGGATTGATCTCACCAAGCAAAACTCCTGATTCTTTTTGTTCTTTAATCTCTTTTTTTATAAAATAATAAAAAAATTAGCAAGCAATATTTATAAGAAAATAAAAATTTTATTTATAATTTATTTATAAAAAAATCAAAAACTTAATGTCCGTGCCTTCCTCGGCAATGACGCCAAAAACTTGATAGGAGCGCGTTTGCCAAAATTATTTTTAATTTATTTAAAATAAATTAAAAAACTAAAATTAAAAATCAAAAATAATCCATGGCAATGGTGCCAAAAACTTGATAAGAATGTGATGTTGTCGTTAAAACACCGTGTTTATCAGTTTAATCCAACTTCTTAAAATAATTAAAAATCCATAGATAGCAGTGAGTTGGATCGAATCCATAGGGAAGGTAGTATTTTTAGATTTGAAATCTTTGATTTTACAAAAGAAAAAGAAAAGAGAAGAGTTTTGGGATCAAAAGTGAAGTCAAAAAATAAAAAATAAAAATTAAAAGGTACATGAATTTAAACTTGGTACTAAGATCTACTAGTTAGATCTTAGTATCTACTTGCAATAAAATAAAAGATAAAAATTAAAATATAGAAATTAAATTATAATAAAAATAAAGAGCATAAAATTAAAGAGCATAAAAATAAATATTGCATTAAAAAGTTCATAATTTAAATAAATAAAGTAAAAAAAAATAAAATAGGCTGATCTCTGATCTTGGATCGGCATTGGTGGAAAGATGGTGTAGAAGCCTAGCTCTTCTTCTTGGTATCCGTTGCTTTGAAGTAGCTATTAACCCATAGCCTAGCTTCACTCTGTACCAAAGCTTCACCTTGATCTGAGATGTTTGTTTTGAAGGCCTGGGGGTCCTTAAATAGATGTTGGAGGGCCGGAGGATTTTCTTTTGGGCAATGTGGGACTAAGAGCCATTTTAATCGTGAAAATAGGAAGAAATTCGAGTGAAATTCGGATTAAAATAGCTCCTAAACAAATTCTGTTGAGTTCTTTTAATTTTGGCCATCAGATGGTGATTCAATGCTTCCAAAAATACCAAAAATGGATGTGTAATGGCCCAGATCAAGTCGGATTAAATTTTGATCATTGGATCACGCTTGATGGAGGAAATTAGGTTGTTGATCATGCGTCTGAGAGTTTAATCGCTGTCGGAAGCTTTCTAGACCGTCGGATTGAAGCTGGAATCAAGTGCTACCATCCGATGGCAATTCGGGTGAAATCAAAAATCAAATCAGAGTTGGAATAATCCTTGACCGTTCGATCTTGACCGCAAGCAACCACCACCGCACGATCGCACATTTACTGCTCCCATGGATCGGGTGGACCGACCGCACCACAACCGTAGCCAATCAATGCTCCTATCATCAAGTGAAAAGACCAGATTGCATTGTGAGCCATGATGGATTTTCTGTAAACCCTTTAAGGGTCTAGGTCCACCACGTGGGGATTCGCCCATTTTTGCTGAGCTGGCGGTTCACACTGTGCTGTAGACTGGCGGATGGCTTCTGGGCTTGAGTCGACTAGCATGGCTGGCTTGGCGCACTGGCTTGGTTGGCTTGGCTCGACACGTTTGGATGCGCCGGTTGCTGCGGCATGGCGGCTTGAGCCGGCTGAGCCGTATGTTATTTTTCATTTAATTTATTTTATTTTATTTTTTTAGAAATTCATATCTTTTCTATTTTAGCTCCATTTTGCTCAAAATTTATTTCATTATGATCAAAAAAATAAGCTCTTTCCATTGATATTAAATTTTTTTAATTATTTTTTAATTAATTTTTAAATTAATAAAAATATGAATTTCTCAAAAATATGTATCAATTAATTATTAATTCTTAAAAATAAGCATAAATTAATTGATAAATTGATGCTTTTATAGATAAATTTATGGCACTTATCAGAGCCTTGTATGGATTTGTCCTAGTCTGACTGAAACTTATTCACATCAGAAAAGTCTTGTCCTAACCTGATTTGGGCTTGTCCTAATCCATCGGATGGAAACAGGATAAGACCTGCTAATTTATGGAACTATTTGGATAAGACTTATCCAAGAACTCTATAGAGATTTATCTTAATTTGACTGGATGTTGTCCTAGCCTAATCAAGACTTGCCTTAAATCCTATAAGATAGGAACAAGACAAGGGTTGTCTTTGCCATATTAGGGCTTGTCCTAAAATCATGAGATGAAATTTAGACAAGCCTCTCCCAAAAATTTTAGATGGATTTTTTTTGATCTGACTGGACCAAGTCCTGATCTAATCAAGGCTTATTCTAACTTGATTAGGACTTGACATAAATCCATTGGATGGGACTTGAAAAGATTTTGTCTTAATTCCATAAGATGGGAACAAGACAAGTGTCAAATGTTGACCTAGTATGCAGGAAAGAAGAGATATGGCATGCGCCTCCTAGAATTTATCTGAGGGTGCACGTCCATATGGGATTTATGTGGAGTTTGTGAGCGCACACCCACATGCACATCTGATGGATAAGAGAAGGCATTCATTCAAATTTGATTTGACTGGTCAAAGCATTTAAATTTGATTCAAATGTCTAGGGAGATAAGAGTTTGCACTATCTACTCATCTTATCCATCATTCCATGCCATATTTCTAAGTTTTGTGTGAAAAAATACGAAACAAATATGGTGTGGGGAATGGAGATCATGGTGGAGTCCTTCTACATGTTAAACTTTGATATGTTCAAAGTTATATGCGAAGGGACTCTTGACTAGGTCTATAAATAGGGCCCTATGCAAGCTGTTGTGTATCCTGATTTCTCTGCAGTAAAGCCCTACCAAAAAATTCATCTCCACACTTCTCTCATCTGATCCTCTCCCTCTTCTCCATGCCTAAGAGTTGGGCAAAACCTACGAGCAAAGATCAAGTTCCGTTGGCGCAAAGATCAACAAGAGATGATGGTGTTCGTGAGATGAACGTGCAGCCTTTGGAGTTTGTTTTGAAGGTTCTATGGAAAGGCATCAGATTTGATCTTTGGAGATTAGATCTAGAAGGAGGAGACCTCCTGATCTGACCTGAGTGGATATCGATAGAAGTCAGGCATGTGCGTGGGTCAATCAGAATCTCGGATCAGTCATCAGATCATCACAATGGATAAACGATTTATCCGATCAGGTGATAGTTATTATCACTATTTTTATTCTTATTTTACTTCTAATTTTAGATCAATCTAATCAGATATAAAAACTCTCAGATCTAATTAGATCATAATTTTTTTTTAAAAATTATTCCATTGCAAATCTGATCCGATCAGATGCATCCTGCGATAGGAAAACTCATTTTTTCCTTCAACTGGTATCAGAGCCAGGTTGCTGCTTCCAGAGCTATCTTTAGATTGATCTAATTTTTTTTTTTAATGATCTGATTATTTTATTTTCAGATGTTACATTAGATGTAATTAGATCTAAAATCAAAAAATTGCATGTTTTAAATATATATGTTTTACATGAGCAATGCATGCTCTAGTCTAGATCTGTTGTTCTATATCATGACAGTTTTCAAATATGTTTTAGATTAGATCTTATTTAATTTTTTATGATTTGATAATTTAAGTTTTAAATGTTACAATGTTAAATTAGATGTAATCAAATCTGAAATATAAGATCTAATTTAAAATTTTGATATATGTGATATAGGCAGCATATGTCTAGACTAGATCTCTAGTTTAATCTCATAGTCTAGATCAAAAATTTTATGAAATGTTTATTTAATTTTCTAAAGATTATATGATTAGATTAGTTTAATTTTAGATATTATATATGATATAATTAGATCTTAATGTATGAGATGCATTTAAAATTTTTATATGTATGATATATGCAATGCATGTCTAGACTAGTTACATAGATCTATGCCGTGAGTAGTCTAGATTAAAATTTTTTTTATGATAAGATCATTTAAAATTTTACTTTTAGATATTATATCAGATGTAATTAGATCTGAAACATAAATTTAAATATTAAATTTGATACATGAGATGTATGCAAAGCATGTATAGATTAGATCTTAAATTATGTAACAGTTATATGCTTTAGATCTAATAGTTTTATAGTATAGTTCATATTTCTGATTAAGGCATTCCTCTTGGCCGTCCGGTTATAAGAGTAAGAAGGATTTAAAGACCCTCTCTTATCATTCGATGGGATGCTTTTATGGCGTGTAGGGGTGCTGTGCGTTTGTCCTTAATTAGAAATCGAAAACTTACTTTTCTGCAAAACCCCGGATCCTAAAATTCTAGAATTTTGGATACATATTTTGTTATTAAACCTTTGAACTTAATTAAGAATTAAATTTATGAAAATAATTAGATCTAAAATTATAAATTTTTAGATCTAAGACACCTTCATAAATCATGGGTTTGGATGTGGGTAGCTCAATTAAGTCTAGCGGTTGATCAAACTAACTCAAGAGTTGGTTAGGTGGGATCAAGAGTGCTTATATTTAACCAGCCTAATAGGATTAAGTCTGGATCAAGATTGACTCACAATCACATATGGTCAATCAAGTTAAGACCTAATTTGGCTCCATGGTTCGAGCTTGGATTGTAAGCTAACCCAATCAGTTCTGGTCAGACAAGTCATTATCTAAGGTAAGTTTGGCAAATACGACCAGTGGTCTTTAATTGGAAGCTACTTGATTTGCATGCGTTCATGACGAGTTAATGGCATATTCCTCCCACTGATCTTACTTACCTAGTCAATTAAGTCGATCCAGTTTTGGTTTGAGATGGATAATGATTCGAGTTAATCCATGCCACTAGGTTAGTCATAAATGTTATGACTAGTTGAGTCTAAGAGACCAAATCAAATCTTCCTAAGAAAATATTAAGTCCTAGGTCTTCCACCATTGTAGATATGCGACCCTTCCCAGGGTTGATTATTCTCGGCTAGATACAGTGGTTCAGTTGCACTGAAAAGATGCAACCATGTCTATTAGGCATTGGATGCTATGGGTTGGAGGATGAGTTGGGCTCAATATTTTAGATATGATGAGGGATCTAATTAGGAATCTAATTTGTGCAAATGATGGGTTTGACTTAACTAACGAGTGGAGCAGTATTCTGGGCACGGTGAGCTTCATGAATTAGAGATCAGGTGTGGGTGTAGCATGTTTAGAAAAATATTAGACAAGAGTTGTCCACTCATTGATTCACCCATCACCAATAACTATTAAGTGAGGTGTGAGCCAATCGATGGGACCGCACCATCCACTAGAAATCAATGATCATAGAGATTTTCGCATCTCTGCCAAGAAAGTGTAAGAATCCAAAAAAATAGTGAAAGCCTAATTTGTTTAAAAATAAAGTTTCTAAATAAATTGGTTGAGTCAAATTATAAGTCTGACTAGAAACTTTGACTCTTTATAGGAAAATATTTGCATCAAAACTCCTAACCAAAATATCTGCATCAATACCCACAAGTTGACCAGACCAATTTATAAGGATTGGCTAAAGAACTTCAAAATTATTTTAGATTCAAAATGGCTGACCTATGTATTGGACTAGGACCAACCCCACTATACCAGCACGTCCGACCATGGATTAAAGAGCATCTCATGAAAAGTGGTCGGATAATGATAACAAAGTTAGGTGCTACATGTTGGGCTCAATATCAGATGAGTTGCAGTGCCAACTTGAAGACATTAGGACTGCTCACCTAACATTGGCGCACCTACAAAAGTTGTTCGGTGGATAGAGTCGTGCAGCGCATTATGAAGTCTCGAAGAGACTTTTTAAGGTGCAAATGCGTGATGGACAGCTGGTCCAAGATTTTTGCTTAGCAATGGTCAAGGACCTAAAGAGCTTAAGAAGCTCAGAGTCTTGATGGACAAGGAACTACAGATTAATGTGATCCTGCAGTCCTTGATTAATTTATATGGGCAGTTCATTATGAACATCCTTATGAACAAGCTCCAGTGCACTTTGGTCGAGTTAATAAATATGCTGGTTACTACTGAGCAAACTTTGAAGGATTTAAAGGGCTCAGTTCTAGCTATGGAGTAGACTTCTTTCAAAAAAAAATCTTTTGGAAAGAAGAAGTCTGCGAAGAAGTAGAAAACAAAAGGGAAAAAGAAGGGTGAGCCAAAGAAAAAGGCCACGGAGAAGGAAAAGTATTTTCACTGCAACTCTGATGGCCATTGGAAGCAGGACTACTTTGCATATCTAGCTAGCCTGAAGAACAAGCAGGAAGAAGGACCTTCTAAAGGAATGCTCGTCATTGAGTCTATCAAGCAAAACATGAATGCCATAGGATCAAAATAATCTATAGATAGTGTTAATAAAAGGTACCTATGGCACCTTAGGCTAGGTCATATGGCTGAAGATAGGATCAACAAATTAAAGAAATTCAGACTAATGGGTCTGTTGACTTTCGAGTCATATCCGATTTGTGAATCATGCTTTTAAGGCAAAATCACCAAGCTTTCTTTTATGGGATATGGGAAAGGGCACAGATCTACTTGCCCTGGTACATATAGATGTATGCGGCCCATTCGATATGCCAGCCAGAGGCAATTATGTCTACTTTATTATCTTTACCGATAATCTATCTTGATACGGGTATGTGTACTTGATACGACACAAGTTTGAATCCATTAAAAAGTTCAAAAAATTTAGATACGAAGTAGAAAAGCAAATTAGAAAGCCCATTGAGGTTCTTCGATCAGATCGGGGAGGTGAATACCTTAATCAAAAATTTCTAGACTATCTCAAGGGTAATGGTATAGTCTCATAATGGACTTCGCTTGAAATGTCTCAACTTAATGAGATTTTAGAATGAAGAAAGTAGACCCTGTTAGACATGTTCTATCCATGATGAGCTTCATGGATCTTTCAGAGTTTCTTTAGGGATATGGTTTAATAGGGTTCCATTTAAAATTGTTCTTACAATACCGTATGAGATATGGCATAGTAAGAAGCCAAGTCTGAGTCATCTCAGAATTGGAGTTGTCTGACGGCAGATAAGTTAGAGTTTAGGTCCCTTAGAGCTTGATTTATTGGATATCCTAAAGAGTTATTAGGGTATTACTTCTATCTTCCAAAAAACCACAAGATGATTGTGGGTTGACACATCATTTTAGTTGAAAAATAGTTTGTTCAAGATGATGGTATCGAAAGATAGATTAGACTCAAGGAGAAAGTCTCCAAAGAGCAACGAGCCAAGGAACCTCAGGAACCTAGTTAGTTTGAGCCGATCCATAATTCACTACCTCCTCCACCTTGTAGGTCAAATAGGATTTTCCATCCTCCTGAAGGTACTTAGGTACTATTTTAGAGGAAGTAGAGAAAATGTTCCTCATGAAAAATGGGTTCATGGTGATGATCTCAGAACCTATGATGAGGCTAAAGGATGTAGTGTAGGGTTTGTAGTGCTACTTTTAAAAAATTTATTAAAAATAGCTAAAATATAGTAAAAAAATAATTAATCTAATTAATTAATATATGGTCATATTAGAATATTAAGTTCTATACTAAGGATCTAAATATAATATGCATGCATTCATATAGATCTGAAAATAAAACTTTACAGCAAACTCTTGACTACATCTATCTATTTAGAACACAATATCTTTTCGTGGGTAGTTGATCACCGCAATCTGAATCTACCAGATAATGCTTTAGTGTCACACCATAGCTGCATACATGTCCGGTCTCTATAGTTGGTCCACATGGAGCTCCTAGTCCCGATCAGCTCCACTAGAGTGCTAGCTCCTCGTTGGGACCTTCAATGGCTGATTATGATCGATCCAATTGATCATATACTTTCTAATTTCTTGGATATTCTAAAAAATTAGAATACAAATATTGGAGGATAATGAAGAGGTGTTTCAAATTTGGTGGCGATCCGATGCTCACAGCACTCGATCTCTCCACTCGAACCCAGATTCCCAATTCTAGGATTTCACTTGGCCCAAAAATCCTGACACACTAAAAGTCCTATCATGCCCTCTCTGTGTGGATTTTTTTCATGAAACAAGTTTTTGTGGAAAGATGATTTTTAGATCTATAAATTTTATTTAGATTATATCTAAAATTTGGGTATCCTTAGAGGTGAAAATCAGAAGAGAAAAGAGGCATAAGGGAAAAGTAAAGTGCTATAGGACCCTGCTCACCTTTACTCCATGATTTTTTTTTGCCCAAAACTAATGCTCAAATAATTTGAAATTTTTACTACACAATGCTATCCTCTTCTTATGCATGTACAAAAATTCTCATAATTTATTGACATGAATACCATGAAAAAAATGCATGGAAAGAGATAAGGATCGAGTGATTGAGAGGTTTTAACCACTCACTTGATTTCAACAATCAAGTGAGCCTCTTATCCTTATCCAATGCCCCCTCCCATATGTTTAACAGTAGAAATACTCTCCTTCTATATGCACATATTTTTATTTCTTCAAAAAATATTTGATAAATAAAAGGGAGGGCATGGGAAGCAGATAAGGTTGGATTGGTTCCAACCTCCAATAAATAAAGTTGAATTCAAAACTCAACTTACTTTGAACCGGTCCAACCTTTAGATTAGGTCAAAAGTAGATAAGAGAGGGGGCGAAAAAACTTTCTAGGTGATAGAAAAGTTATATACAAAATTTTAGGCATGGAACAAGAGTGAAAAAGTCAAAAAATGATGGGCGCATGGGAGAGTTTGAATTCAAACTTCATTTGACTTGGTCCTAATTGGTTTCAACCAAACCAATTAATCTAGACCCAATTAGACCATGTTAAATCCAACCAAACTAGGCTTAGCCTAATCTAATAAAATTCTAATTAAATTAGAAATTAATTAGGTGTAGGTCCTGATCAAATCAGGGTCAAAATTTTTATATTGATTAGTTCATCTAATGACCTGATCGAGTCAAATCCAATCGAATAAAATTCAATAGGACTTGATCGAATCCTCATCGCTTAAACAAATTAAGCTAATCAGTAATTGAATTGCTAATTAATCCTTTAAAAAATATCTGAGTTCAAATTGGATGGATTACCGAGCAATAGAGTTCCATCAACATGAAATTCTTAAAGAGTCTCAAATCAGTGGGACTCTTGAACCCAGTGTCCCAAATGAATCAAACTTATGATCATAGAGTCCCAAACCAGTGGGACTCTTGATCAGAGAGTCCCAAATGAGTAGGACTCAGAGTCTCAGTCCATTAGGACTCTTGATCACAGTATCCCAGTCCAGTGGGACTCTTGACCATAGAGTCCCAAGTCATCAGGACTCTCGATTAGAGAGTCCTAAACATGAAGGACTTAGAGTCCCAATCCAATGGAACTCTTGGTCATAGAGTTTTAGTCTAGTGGGACTCTTGACCATAGAATCTTAGATCATCGAGACTCAATATCAGCCATCAGATCAGGTAGAAACTCTTATCGTGTGTGACCCCATAGGTTCGAATCTTAAGCCGATAGCACAGAAACTAATTTTCTATACCAATCGATGTGACCATCTAGCAATGGTACCCGACGATCGGAAATGTCGAATAATTACAATGCAACATCGACGAACCCATGGCATATGGTTACTGTATAATTCATCCCCTTGACCTCAATGCTCAAAAGAACGATTTAGGATTTACTGTCAATTCTAAAATTCATCCATAGTATATTTCAAAATTTAGCATCCATCATATGGACTACCTCAATCAAAGATTTGCTAAATTGAAATACAGCGATACACTTGCTTCAACACTTAGAGGGGTCAATCCCATCTTGATTCTCACACTGACAAGCCAAATATTTGACTGCACCCAGTAGTCTTTTGTCACTGAATTAGAAATTTAGGTAGTCCAGTATCTAAGTGCAATGAGTTGCTTGCAGGTCACCGTGGTGATCTTAGGTCTAAGAGATAGTCATATCCATATCTTTTGTGAGTAACTCTTGATAGTAGAGAGCTCCATAGTTGGATCACGTTCAGTGAAATGTATCCCTACACTTCTCCTGCATGCCATAACAGTATCTCCATACTTCTTAGTTAAGAGAACAACCAACACTTATGGCATACAACGACCTACACTCGATACGTTGTCATCCTGGATAACAATGGATCATTTGGTCGCGAACATGTTTGAGGACTAAATGATAAATTCTTCTTTATCGAGTCTAAATAGTCTTGAGGACTTCATCACAGAAGAGTTCATTATAGAAAGATGTACAAAGTGATGAATATGCCAAAAGAATAATTTTATTCATTAATAATTCAAGTATAATTATATTTAGCTCAATCATCTACAATCTAGATGATTAACTTTAGGATACATTTTCCAAGAACTCTCACTTAGACTAAAGCGACTCAGAATAGTATCGAATACCCATCTTTCATTTGTGATTGCCAAACTCTTTGATTCTAAGAGCGTTAGTAAAGGGGTCGGCCACGTTCTTCTTTCCATCGATCTTTTGAAGCTTGATGTCACCTTGCTTCACGATCTCTCATACAAGGTGGTAGCGACGTAGACTATGTTTGGTGTGCTAATGTGCCTTTAGCTCCTTCGCTTGAGCTATGGCTTCAGTGTTGTCACAGTATAGAAGAATCGGACCATCCAAGTAGAGTGCCACTCCTAGCTCACCGATGAACTTCAACATCCACATAGCTTTCTTTGTAGCATCAGATACCACAACATACTTTGCCTCGCATACAGAATCAGCTATAGTGTGCTACTTAGAACTCTTCCAGTAGACCGCTCCATCATTTAGGGTAAACATAAAACCTGACACACTTTTGCTATCATCAATGTCTGACTTAAAACTGGAATCAGTATATCCTACAAGTTTCTAGTCAAAATCTCCATAGATGAGACACTAGTCCTTAGTATTTCTTAAATACTTAAGGATAGTTTTTACAACCTTCCAGTGATTCTCACCTAGATCAGACTGATATCAACTCACTACCTCTAGTGAGTATGCCACATCTGATCTCGTACACATCATGGCATACATAATAGAACCCACTATCAAAGCATATGGTATTTTACTCATATGATCTCTCTCTTGAGGAGTTGTCGGACAATTTCTCTTGAAGAGCAAAATTCCATGGCCTATCGAGAGACAGCCCTTCTTGAAATTCTTCATGTTGAATCATTTCAGCACAGTATCAATGTACATAGATTAGGACAATCCAAGCAACCTTTTAGATCTATCTCTATAGATCTTCATCCCTAGGATGAAGGATGCTTCTCCTAAGTCCTTCATGGAGAATTGAGATGACAACCATACCTTTATTCCCTATAATGTAGAGATGTCATTCTCGATTAAGAGAATATCATCTACATACAGTATAAGAAATACAACAACATAACCATTAGCCCATTTATATACGTAGGATTCTTCTCTATTCTTAACGAAGCCATACATTCTGATTACTTTATTAAAATGTATATTCCAACTCCGTGATGCCTCCTTCAACCCATAGATGGATCTTTGAAGCTTACATACCTTAGACTCGTTTGTGGATGTAAAACTCTTAGGCTGTATCATATACACCTCTTCATCCAGCTCTCCATTTAGGAAAGCTATTTTTACATCCATTTGCCAGATCTCATAGTCTAGGTATGTTGCTATCGCAAGCATGATCTGAATAGATTTGAGCATTGCCACCAGGGAAAACGTCTCATCATAGTCAATACCATAATGCTGATGATATTCCTTGGCAACCAGACGGGCTTTATAGATCTTCATCTTCTTGTCTGTGCCCCTTTTTCTTTTGAAAATCTACTTACATCCAATGGGTTTTATCCCTTTAAGTGGATCAACCAGTGTCCATACACTGTTGACTTTCATGGACTCCATTTTGGATTTCATGACTTCTAGCCACTTATCAGAGTCAGACCTTTGCATAGCATCCATGTAGGTGATAGGATTCTCGTCGTTCTCATCGAGTTCAATAGGATCACTATCCCAGACCAAGAAACCAATGTATCTATCTAGTTGATATGATACTCTATCAGATCTTCTTGGTGCCACTTTAATAGGCTCTGGGTTTGATCTTATCAAGTCCAGTTTTACAGGTTCACTAGAATGCATCGGTTCTTCCACCAATTGAACTTCATTAAGTTCAATATTAGAGGCAGCTATTTCTTTACTAAGGAACTTCTTTTCCAAAAAGACAGCTCTATTGCTAACGAATACCTTTTGTTCTTTAGCAAGGTAGAAGTAATAACCCTTAGTTTTCTTGAGGTACCCTATGAACAAGCATTTATCGGATCTAGGTCCAAGCTTTTCTGGCTACAAACGTTTAATATAAGTCGGACATCCCCCAACCCTAAAGTGAGAGTGTCGGCTTATGCCCAGTCCATATCTCGTATGATGTCTTTGCAACAAACTTACTCGGAACATTATTCAAAATAAAACAAGTAGTCTTTAGTACATAACCCCAAAATGAAATCGATAGACTTGTAAATCTCATCATGAACCGAACCATGTCTAACAGGGTTCGATTCCTCCTTTCTGATACACTATGATGCTGTGGTGTTCCAAGAGGGGTCCATTATGAGAGAATCTCATTCTCTCCTAGATATATCAGAAACTTGTTGAAAAGGTATTTCCCTTCTCAATCAGATCGAAGAGTTTTAATACTCTTTCAAGTTATTTTCTACCTCATTTCAATATCGTTTGAACATTTCAAATGAATCAAATTTATTCTTCATAAGATAGACATATCCATATCTAGATAGATTGTCAGTAAATATAATAAAGTAGTAATACCCACCTCTAGCATATGTGTTCATAGGCCCACATACATCAGTATGTACTAGACCCAGAAGCTTAGTGGTCCGTTCATCTTTTCCAGTAAAAGGTGATTTGGTCATCTTTCCAAGAAGACAGGATTCATAGGTATTTAATGATTCATAATCATCAATATCAAGGATATACTCATTGACTAATATGTTAATCCTATTCTTATTTATATAATCGAGCCTACAGTGCCAAAGATAAGTATTAGTGACATTATCTAGTTTTGATTGTTTATTCGATGTATACATTACACTAATAGGCTGTGATATAATGTAAATGCCATTTCTCAATTATCCTTGTAGTACTATAATATCATTCATAATGATATTATAATAAATTTTTTTTATTGATAAATAATAACCATCCTGGGCCAATAGCCCAACAGATATTATGTTCATCATAAAAGATGGACAATAGTGATAGTCACTTAAAATGACACTATTATTTTTGAAAAATAGTTCAAGAGTTTTCAATGCTAGGACTAGAACTTGACTTCCATTTTTGACAATAAAAAATCTATCATTATTCTCAAATTTTCTATCAATTTGAAGTCCATGAAATAAATTACATATATGAATCGGACTTCCAATATCTAATACCCAGGTAGATGTGTTATATATGGAGAAATTGCAAGGTGTTATCATATAACAACCTTGACCAGCAACCACTTGCTAATTTTTTCTGTTTAGCCTATTTGGGTTAAGAGCACCATTCCTCTCTGGGTTTGTCTTATTAGGATCAATACTAGACTCCTTGTTCTTAGGTCATAAATGCTTACCACTATCCAACAGTGAATGGAGCGGACTTATTCTAGCCATTCTATTTATCTGAAAGAAAAACATGAAACCTAATAAGTACTTGAATAAATTTAAACCCTAAAGACTTAAACTTTAGTCTAAAGATCCTTCCACTATTTTTAATGAATTGATAGCCTCTACCTCCAATTCGAGGAATTACACTTACTCCTTAGTGGGTACTGAAATCTACATAGACTACAGACGGATCCAAGAAAAGCTCTGACTAATTTGTGTGCATCTACAAGTAGGTTCATCACCAAATATTTTTTTAAATAATTTTTAAAATTTATATTTTACCCCAGATATCAAATCAGTAGGCTATGGCCTCCACTGAAAAAGTCTGGTTAGGTCCAACCATTAACATGATTAACTTCAGTGCATCAAACTAATGATAACTAGGCTTGAGGAAAGCTCTGGCTAACCTAATCACCATTAAGACAGTGTGACCTAATCATCATATGATGGATAGTAATTTTAATATCCAAATGAACACCAGCTGTAAGACACCTCTAATGTCCACATAGAAAATTGGACTTATTACTATTCATCTTAATGGGAGGCTATGACTCGGTTATCTCCATAACTTAGTCATTTTAAGAATCTAATAATTTAGAGAATTTAGGTTACTTGTGATTTAAGGATAGAAAGGACATGGATCAAATTTCTCCTACCGACTTCACCAAGTCAATAGGTTAGGATTAGGATCAATTTAGGTCCATGGGCATCTTATTCAGTCTTATTGATTGAAATCAATCAAATTGATTCTTAATGACATGGGTCAGTCTGAATCACCAAGTGATCTAATCAAATCACAATCGATCATGTTGGTCAGATAAGTGAGATCAGTGGAAGGGATATACCATTAACTCGTTAAAGATCGAATCAATGTGAGTAGCTCCCAATTAAAAACCATCGGTCTAGACTGCGAAACTTACCTTAGATACCAAATGGTAAATTAGGTTTAATCTGATCAACTTAGCAATTTCGGGCTTAACTGCGTAGCCATGAATTAAGTCCATTTTGATCTTGTTAAAGATATGGACTCATCCAACTACAACTATTGAAGTTGATTCTAAAGTGTCCTTGACCTAATCTAATTCAACACTTGGTTAGATTTGATCAATTACTCTAGATTAATCCATTCTTTAACTAATCTTAGGTCTAACCTAATTAATGGACCTAATTCATCTAATCCTTTAACCCACAGTCTTATGCCTTTGTCTTAGGATCTTAATTCATAATTCTAGACCCTATGAACAATACTTAATTTCTTTAATTAAGTTTTGGACTGATGGGTTGGGGTTTGGCATTTCAAAAATAAATTTTAAATTTTGAAAGGTTCTTTATAACTTAGCATTGTTCACCAATTGAGTTGACTCACTTTAAAATTGAATCGACCCAATTCATAAACAACACTAGTTGTAGGGTTTAATCTGAAATTATGTACACTACATAATACTAAATCATGAATCAAACTTTAGATCCTATCTAAACATGAATTCATGATAAAAAAATAGATTAAAGCCTAATTTAGAATATCATAAAAAGTAGATCTAATCTAAAAGTTTTATGATCAACTACAAGATCAAGCACGTACAAGGACAACCTTAGCATTGTAGAGGGTAAACCTTATAATAGGACAACCTACAGTCCGTGCGCTCTTAATTTTAATTTTTAGATCTAATTAATTAAAATATTAGATTAATATTTAGATCAAATCTAAATTATTAATCTAATCATGCAAGCATATCATGTTTAGCGAACCTACGCTCTAATACCATTTTGAAGGATGCAGTGAAGGATTTATAGTGCTACTTTTAAATTTTTTTTAAAAATAGCTAAAATTGATTAATTAATTTTTAATCATATTAGAATATAAAGCCCTACACTAAGGATCTAAATACAATATGCATGCATTCATATAGATCTAAAAATAAAACTATGCAGCAGACTCTTCACTACATCTATCTATTCAGAACATAATATCTTTTCGTAGATAGTTGATCACCATAATCTGAATCTATTGGATAATGCTTTGGTATTACACCATAGCTACATACATGTTCAACCTCTATGGTTGGTCCACACAGAGCTCCTAATTTCGATTAGCTTCATTGGAGTGCTAGCTCCTCGTTGGGGCCTTTAATAGCTAATTATGATTGATTTAATTGATTGTATACTTTTTGATTTTTTAGATACTCTAAAAAATTAGAACATAAATACTGTAGGATGATGAAGAGGTGTTTTAAATTTGGTGGTGAACCGATGCTCACAGCCCTCAATCTCTCCATCCAAACCCAAATTCCCAAATCTAGGGTTTCACTCGATCCAAAAATCCTGACACATTAAAAATCCTATCACATCCTCTTTGTGTGGAGTTTCCCTATGAAACAAGTTTTTGTGAAAAGATGAATTTTAGATCTATAAACTCTATTAAGATCAAATCTAAAATTTGGATATCCTTAGAGGTGAAAATCAGAAGAGAAGAGAGGTATGAGGGAAAAGTAAAGTGCTGTAGGACCCTGCTCACCTTCACTCTAAGATTTTTTTTCACCCAAAACTAATGCCAAATTATATTGAAATTTTTATCACATAATGGTAACCCATTCTTATACACACACAAAAATTCCCATAATTTATTGACGTGAATATCATGGGAAAAATGCATGGAAAGAGATAAGGGTTGAGTGGTTGGGAGGTTTTAACCACTCACTTGATTTCAAAAATCAAGTGAGCCTCTTATCCTTATCCAACTGCCCCTCCAATGTGTTTAACATGTAGAAGGACTCTCCTTCTATGTGTGCACATTTTTATTTTCCTAAAAAATATTCAATAAACAAAAGGGAGGGCGTGGGAAGTAGATAAGGTTGGATTGGTTCCAACCTCCAACAAACAATGTTGAATTCAAAACTCAACTTACTTTGAACCGGTCCAACCCTTAGACCAAATCAAAAGTAGATAAGAGAGGGGGTAGAAAAACCTTCTAGGTGATAGAAAAGTTATGTATAAAATTTTGGGCGTGGAACAAGAGTAGAAAAGTCAAAAAATGGTGGGCACATGGGAGAGTTTGAATTCAAACTTCATTTGACTTGGTCCTAATTGGTTTCAACCAAATCAATTAATCTAGATCTAATTAGACCAAGTTAAATCCAACCAAATTAGGTTTAGCCTAATCTAATAAAATTTTAATCAAATTAAAAATTAATTAGATCTAGATCCTGATCAAATCAGGGTCAAAACTTCCATAGCGATTAGGTTATCTCATGACCTGATTGGATCAAATCCAATCGAATCAAATTCAATCAGACTTAATCAAATCCTCCTCACTCAATTAAATTAAGCTAATCAAAAATTAAATTACTAATTAATCCTCTAAAAAATATCTAAGTTCAAATCGGATGGATTATCGGACAATAGAGTTCCATCATCATGAAATTTCTGAAGAGTCCCAAACCAATGGAACTCTTAAACCCAGTATCCCAAATGAATTGAACTCATGATCATAGAGATTTGGACCAATGAAACTCTTGATCAAAGAGTCCCAAATGAGTAGGACTCAGAGTCTTAGTCTACTAGAATTCTTGGTTACAGTGTCCCAGTCCAGTGGAACTCTGGACCATAGAGTTTCAGTTCAGTGGGACTCTTGACCATAGAGTCCTAGGTCATTAGGACTCTCAATTAGAGAGTCCAGACATGGACTCAGAGTCGCAGTCTAGTGGAACTCTTGACCATAGAGTCTTAGATCATCGAGACTCAATATCAATCATCAGATCAGGTAGAAACTCCTATTGTGTATGACCCCATAGGTTCGAATCCTAAGCTGGTAGCATAGAAACTAATTTTCTATACCAATCGATGTGATCATCTAACATTGATACCCAACATTCAAATAGGTCGAATAATTACAATGCAACATCGATGAACCTATGGCATATGGTTTTCGTATAATTCATCTTCTTGATCTCGATGCCCAAAAGAATGATTTAGGATTTACTATCAACCCTAAAATTCATCCGTAGTGTATTTCAAAATTTAGCGTCCATCATATAGACTATCCCAGCTGAGGATTTGCTAAATTAAAATATAGCGATGCACTTGCTTCAACACTTGGAGGGGTCAATTTCATCTTGACTCACACACCGACAAGCCAAGTACTTGACTACACCCAGTAGCCTTTCATCATCGAATTAAAAATTTAGATAGTCCGATACCTAAGTGCAGTGAGTTGCTTGCAGGTTACCATGGTGATCTCAGGTCTAAGGGATACTCATATCTATATCCTTCATGAGCAACTCTTGACAATAGAGAGCTCCGCAGTTGCATCACGTTTAGTATAATGTACCCCTACACTTCACCTACATGCCATAACAGTATCTCCATACTTCTTGGTTAAGAGGATAACCAACACTTATGGCACACAATGACCTACACTCAATACATTATCATCCTGGATAACAATGAATTATTTGGTCGCAAACACATTTGAGGACTAAATGATAAATCCTTCTTTATCAAGTCTAAATAGTCCTAAGGACTTCATCACAGAAGAGTTCATTATAGAAAGATGTACAAAGTGATGAATATGCCAAAAGAGTAATTTTATTCATTAATAATTTAAGTACAATTATATTTAGCTTAACCATCTACAATCTAGATGATTGACTTTAGGATACATTTTTCAACAGAGGCGATATCAGATATCGACTCCAAGAAATAGTTAGAGATGATAAAGTTAGAAATTGACTCGATGTGCTCGAACCAAATTTGGATCTTGGTTGATCCATCTGAAGGTATAGTACCTATTGGGTGTAAATGGATCTTCAAGAGAAAGATATGTGCAGATGGAAATGTAGAGATATTTAAAGCTTGGCTAGTGGTGAAAGGATATCAGGTTACCTTCTCATCAGTGGCCATCATCCGCACATTGCTTGCAATTGTAGTATATTTCAATTACAAAATATGATAGATGGATGTGATAATAGAGTTCATAATTGGATATCTTGAGGAAGATATTTATATGGAATAGCTATTTATTTTCACATCCAGTGATGGTGATTACAAAGATCTGCAAGCTGCAAAGATTCATCTATGGACTCAAGTAAGCATCTTGGAGTTGGAATGCTTGATGTAATCAAATTATTTGATTTCATCAAGAATAAGGAGAAATCAAGTGTGTTCAAGAAGGTCAGTGCGAGCATTGTTGTTTTCCTCATATTGTATGTGGATGATATTCTCTAGATTGGGAATGATATTTCCATGCTGACATAGATCAAAGAATGGTTATCTAAGAAATTTTCTATGATAGACCTAGGTAAGGCATCCTTCTTTTTAAGGTCTATAGGGATAGACTGAAGAGGATGCCGGGTCTCTCAAATAGAGGAGGTGCTGGAGAGGTTCAGCATGATGAACTCTAGGTCCAGGGGTATGCAGACTCAGACCTTATGCCTAATTAAGATGATCGAAAGTCGACGTCTAAAAGTTTATTCCTGTGCATTGGTGGTACTATAAGTTGGAAGAGTTTCAAGAAGATGGTTCCACCTAATCCATGATTACCTCGAGAAGGATATAGTGAGGTTAAGGGAGTCGACTCTGCAGATCATGCGGTTGACCCATTGATGAAGCCTTTAGGCCCGTAGAAGATCCAAGCCCACCTAGAGAAGATGTGACTTAGACTTGTAGCCAATTGGCTCTAGGTTAAGTGGGAGCTTGTTAGATGTGTGCCCTAGAAGCCAGATTGGCTGACATTTATTAAATATTTTCTAGGATCATTTTTATAATTTTGATTTAAGATTAATTAAAAGAATATTTATTCTATCACATTGTGTATTAAAGTGTCTGTGATACATCCATTGAGTTAATAGGCATGACAATACATATTCTCAAGAGTTGAGAATTTAAGGCATGTGTTATCATAATTAACTCATAAATTGCTTTCGATCGTAGGATCATCATGAGGATGGTGATTGATCCAAAAGATCAATGTACAATTGCTTTCTTAGGATAAATGAGTCTTGAGTTTATGGTGTGGAGATACCGAAGCGAGAGTATAAGTATTCGTTAGAGAATGAGGGCACTGAGCCTGACCACCTTGAGCAGTCATAGGAAAGTTTACCTTCTCGTCGATGACTAGCTCGATGCTGCAGCATGTCTGATTCTTTGATCTGAGGTGCATCGGCAGTTCACCTTGAGGGTGTTATAGTTTGACTACATCATAACTCATTCTCTTAGCCATTCAGAATCCTGAGCTATATGTTGCCTATAGCATGTTCATTGTAGAAATTGGATCGCATCAAGATGGGATCTATCAACCTCGATAGAGGAGGAGTAGTTCTATGATGATCATAAGATTGAGTCCTAAAACCCAAGGCCATGGTAGTGTGAAATAATAGAAAGGAGTTTCTATTAGGAATTCACATCGGACTCGAATCAAATGATTCATTCATATGATGGGTGTTGGGTTTGACGAATTTACCTTAACCCTAATCCCATTGGGGCTCATGATAGAAGAACCCAATCACATAGGTAGCTGCACTGAGAGGTTTGCTATTTGGTTCTATTGGATTGCCACCATATACTGCTAGGTGTCATTGATGGATTTTAGGATCAATTAGAATTATCTTGATGATCGATGATTCTAATTAGATGAATCGGAAGAGTTCTGGTCCATCGAAAGGTGTTTCGATGATGTCGATGATGAAGTTCATGACATGTTCCATTACCATATAGAACTAAACCTAACTAGATCACACAAACAAGGGTTTGGATGTAGATGTCATCAATTAAGCTAATCCAGTTCGATTGATTTGGATTAGATCTAATTAGGTTCAAAAAAATTATGCTAGCACACGATTGAACCTAACATTCTCCTTCTGTAGTCTTTCTAGATCATCTCGACTGAGCTAAATTGTATTTAGCTCATCTAGGAGCCTTGTATGGGTTTGTCCTAGTTTGACTGAAACTTGTCTAGGTCAGAAAAATCTTATCCTAACCTGACCTAGGCTTGTCCTAATCAATCGGATGGAAATAGGACAAGACCTGCTAATTTATGGAACTATTTGGACAAGACTTATCCAGAAGCTCTATAGGAATTTATCTTGATCTGGCTAGATCTTATCCTGGCCTAATCAAGACTTGTCCTAAATCCCATAAGATGGAAACAAGACAAGGGTTGTCTTTGCCATATTAGGGCTTGTCCTAAAATCATGAGATGAAATTTGGACAAGCCTCTCCTGAAAATTCTAGATGGATTTTTCTTGATCTGACTGGATCGAGTCCTGGTCTGATCAAGGCTTATTTTAACTTGATTAAAACTTAACATAGATCCATTGGATGGGACTTGAAAAGGTTTGATCTTAATTCCATAAGATGGAAATAGGACAAGGGTCAAATGTTGACCCAGTATGCAGGAAAGAAGAGATATGGCATGCACCTCCTAGAATTTATCTGAGGGTGCATGCCCATGTAGAATTTATGTGGAGTTTGTCAGCACACACCCCTTTATGGCATGCGCATCTGATGGAAAGGAGAAGGCACCCATTCAAATTTGATTTGATTGCTCAAAGCATTTGAATTTGATTCAAATGTCTAGGGAGATAAGAGTTTGCGCCATCTACTCACCTTATCCTTTATTCCATGCCATATTTCTGAGTTTTGTGTGATAAAATATAGAAAAAATATGGTGTGGGGTATGGAGATCATGGAGGAGTCATTCTGCATGTTAAACTTTGACCTATTCAAAGTTTTATGCAAAGGGACTCTTGACTAGGTCTATAAATAGGGCCCTGCGCAAGCTATTGCGTATCCTAATTTTTCTATGGCAAAGCCCTACCAAAATATTTATCTCCATACCTCCCTTATCTGATCCTCTTCTTCTTCTCCATGCCTAAGAGTTGGGCAAAATTTGCGAGCAAAGATTAAGTCTCATTGGCACGAAGATCAGCGAGAGACGATGGTGTTCATGAGATGAATGCACAGCCTTCGGAGTTTGTTTTGAAGATTCTATGAGAAGATATCAGATCTGATCTTTGGAGATCAGATCTAGAAGGATAATACTTCTAGATCTGATCTGAATGGATATTAGTAGAGGCTGAGAGTGTGTGCGGCTCAATCAGAATCTCGAATCAATCGTCAGATCATCACAACAGATAAACAGTTTATCCGATCAGATGATAATTATTATCACTATTTTTTTTTTAATTTTACTTCTAATTTTTTGATCAATCTAATCAAATTTGAGAACTCTTAGATCTAATTGGATTATAATTTTTTTTAAAATTATTCTGCTATAAATTTGATCCGATCAGATGCATCCTGCGATAGAAAAACCCATTTTTTCCTTTAGAAAAGACTTTCCCCTCCTTCTATCTTAAATAATCGAAGGTCTTCATCCATACCAGGATGAGGTTCTTTTCCTATTCCTGATACAGTTGGCCTTTACTTTGTCCTTCTGTCAGGACGAGATTCTCCTCCTGTTCCTAACGCGATTGGTCTTTATCTTTGTTAGGATGAGGTCCTCCTTCTATTCCTAACAAAGATCCTAGGGACATAAAAGGACCATTAAAAGGGCCTCTCCCCTCCTCCTATCTTAAATAATCGGAGTCTTCATCCATACTAGGATGAAGTTTTCCTCCTATTTCTAACATGATTGGCCTTTACTTTGTCCTCCTGTCAAGATGAGGTTCTCCTCCTATTCTTGACGGGGTTGGCCTTTTTCTTTATTGGGGCGAGGTCCTCCTCCTATCCCTAACAAGGTCATAGGGGCACAAAAGGACTATTGAAAGAGCCTCTCCTCTCTTTCTATCTTAAATAACTAGAGGTCTTTATCCATGCCAGGATGAAGTTTTGCTCCTATTTCGATATGGTTGGCTTTTACTTTATCCTCCTATCAGGATGAGATTCTTTTTCTATTTGTGATAGGGTTGGCCTTTATCTTTGTTAGGATGAGGTCCTCTTCCTATCCCTAACAAGATCATATATGCGCAAAAGGGCTGTTGAAAGGGCCTCTCCCTTCCTCCTATTTGAAATAATCGAAGGTCTTCTGCTTCATTTATTAGCGAAGTTCGGTTGAGTCATTTCCTTTCATCACATGATTTTGCACCAAGAAATGAAAATATTGAAGTAAAGAAGTTTTATTAAGGTAGAATTATTAATAGTACATTCATAGATTTTTTGAATTTCAAGGTTGTGAGAGCATTAATCCTCCTAGTTTTTTGTTCCTAGTCGGACGATTTCCACCATCTCATAAAGACCTTCCCAGTTTGTGGCGAGCTTTCCTTGATTTTGAGGCTGCGAAATATCTGCTCACCAAAGTATAAGATTTCTTATTCTAAATGTCTTGCTTCTGACCCTCGAGTTGTAGTAGCAGGCTATCCTTTGCTTGTAAGTTAACATTCGAATCTAGGCCTTTTCCCACTTTTCTTCTAATAGATCAAGGTTGGCTCTAAGATCCTGCGAGTTGCTTTGTTCATTGAAGGCTTCTACTCGTGCTGAGGAGAGTTTGAGTTCGATCGGGATAACTACCTCCATTCCAAAAGCCAATGCAAAGGAAGTTTCTCTAGTGGGCAATCTTTGAGTAGTTCGATAAGCCCAAAGTACATCATAGAGTTCACCTATCCACGTTCCTTTTGCTCTTTCAAGTCTGGCTTTTATTCCTTGAAGCAAAGTTCTATTAGTTACTTCTGCTTCACCATTTGTTTGCAGATGAGCTACTAATGTGAAGTGGTGAGATATATTCAGATCTTCATAGAATTCAACGAACTTCGCACCTACAAACTAACATCCATTATCAGTGATTAGTGTTCGAGGTAGACCAAACTTATAAATAATTAACTTCTAGATGAAGTCCTGTATGTTGGCCTCAGTGATCTTTGCCAGGAGTTCGGCCTCAATCCATTTAGTAAAATAATCTACTACTACTAGCAGAAAGTTTTGCTGCTCAGATGTCATGGAAAAAGGTCCAAGTATATCCATCCCCCATGGTGCAAATGGCCAAGGGGTGCTCAGTGATATAAGTTGTGAAGCCAGCTGTCTTTGAATGTTTGCCTTTCTCTAACACCTATCATATTTTCTCACATAATCCACCGTATCTTGGTGCTTTGTCGGCCAATAATACTCCTGACGGAGTAACTTGTATGACAAAGATCTTGCCCCCAGATGATTTTCGTAAATTCCTTCATGAACTTTCCTCAAGGCATGGTTGGCTTTTGAAGGTTCGAGATACTTGAGGAGTGGTAATGAGTACGACCTCTTGTACAACTTATTTTCATATAAAATATGGCGAAAAGCTTGATATTTTAACTTTCGAGCTTCTTGGTGGTCTCTAGAAAGAACTCCATCTTTTAGATAAGAAACCAATGGATCGATCCAACTGGGCTCATGGTCGACTTGCATTATTACTAGGGGCTCTTTCGAACTTGGGTGTTGCAGGACTTCAAAGAGGACTTCTCTTGGGAGTTCATTCGAAGTTAAAGTGGCTAACTTGGAAAGGAGGTCGGCTCTAGTATTTTTCACCCTAGGGATCTACTGAATATCGAAGCTATTGAAGGTCGAGATCAAGCCTTTTATTTTTTCCAAATACTTCCTCATGCTTTCCTTTCGAGCATCATAATTGTTATTGACCTATCCTACAACCAACTGAGAGTCACTATAAACCTTCAAATATTCTGCTTCTAGTTTTCTGGCTATTTTTAATCCTACAATCAGGGCTTCATACTCTACTCCATTGTTAGTAGCGGGGAAGTCAAAGCATTATGCATACTCTACTACAACTCCTTCCAGATTGATGAGGATCAAGTCCGCACCTACCCTAGAAGCATTGAACGAACCATCCAAATACAGTACCTAAAAGTTTTTAGGAAGATCAGCCTTCTCTTCACGGGAGCCAGGGATAAAAACTTCTTGATGTTCAAATTTGGTCTGATCTAGAATAGTGCGCTCCACCATAAAATCAATCAATATTTGAGCTTTAATGGATGACCGGGGTTGAAAATGAATGTCAAACTCAGTTAACTCGATTGCCTACTTTGCTATTCTTCTTGAGGTATCAGGCTGATGTAGGATTGCTTTAATGGATTAATCAATGAGAAGAGTAATTGTGTGTCCTTAAAAGTAAGGTCGAAGCTTTGTGGCTGCAATCAATAAGGCATAAGTTAGTTTTTCTAATTTGGTGTACCTAGTTTCTACATCCCTAAGGACTCTGCTTATATAATATATCGGCTTCTGATCTTTGGTTTTTTTTGACCAAGATAGCTCCAACAATTGCTGGAGGCACAGCAAGATATAAGAACAACTCTTCTCCAAGTTCAAGCTTGGCTAGGAGTGGAGGGGAGCTGAGATAGTTTTTCAATTCTTCGAAGACCTACTGGCACTTAGGAGTCTAGTTGAAATTCTTGGGCTATTTGAGTACTTGAAAGAAGGGCATGCAATGCTTCGCCGACCTCGAAATAAAGCGATTTAGGATCGCTAACTTGCTTGTGAGGTGCTGAACTTCTTTTATTATTTTTAGGACAGTCATCTCTTGGATGGCTTTAATCTTCTTTGGATTGGCTTCGATGTCGTGCCTTAATACCATAAATTCCAAGAACTTCCTCGAAGTTACCCCGAAAGTACATTTTGTAGGATTCAGCTTCATCTTGTATTTTTAGAGGATGCTAAAGGTCTCTTCAAGATTGGCAATGTGGTTTGGTGAAGTTTGGCTTTTGACTAGCATATCATCTACATAGACCTCTATGTTGCGATCGATCTGCTTCTTGAAGATCTTATTTATCAGATGCTGATAAGTTGCATCCGTATTTTTAAGCCTAAAGAGCATGATCCTCTAACAATAAAGACCACAGTCAGTAATAAAAGCAGTCTTTTTCTCATCCTCCAGTGCCATCCGAATTTTGTTATATCCAAAGAAGACGTCCATGAAGATAAGGAGTTCATGGTCCGAAGTCACATCAACTGATTGGTCAATCTTGGACAGGAGGTAGCTATCTTTGGAGCAAGCTTTATTCAAGTCCATGAAGTCTATGCACATTCTCCACTTGCCATTTGCCTTCTTGACAAGAATGACATTCGCGATCCAGTCCGGATTGAATATTTCCTGAATGAAACCTACTTTAAGAAGCTTATCGACCTCATCCACAATCGCTTTCTGCCTCTCAGGTGCAAAGCTACATTTTTCTACTTCACCGGTCGATGTTTAAGATCCACTCACAGGCGATGTTCTATGACCTCTGCATCAATCCCAGGTATATCTACAGGCACCCAAGCAAAAATATCTACATTCTTTTGTAAGAAGGTGACAAGTTGCCTTCTGACTTCTTCCTTTAGATTGGAGCTGATCTTCACACTATGCTCCTTATTCCCATCATTCAAAGGGATCTCCATAAGGTCGTTGATGGATTCTTCTCTTTCTTTAGATAGATCATCACGAGCATCAAGCCCATCCACTGGATAAGGGTCTGCTTGCCTTCCTCTATATATGGCAATATTATAATAATGCCAAGCTAGTGCCTGGTCTCCTCTAACCTTCCTGACTCCATAGCTTATCGAAAACTTCATTATTAGATAGTAAGTTGAAATCATAGCTCGGAGTGCATTCAAACCAAGTCGGCAAAAGATTGCATTATAGGCTGAGGGTGCTTACCACCAAAAATTTGACTTGAGCTCTAGTTTGCTTTGGATATTGGCTCGCTACCATAGGCAAAGCTATTACTCCTTTTACTGGCACCACATCACCTATGAATCCTACAAGTGGAAAATTTATCGATCCCATTTTGCTATTAGGTATAGACATTTTAGAAAAAACATCACAAAATAAGACATCAGTAGTGCTTCTATTATCAATTAAAATGCATTCTACATCATAATCAACAATATTTAAAGCAACTACAACCACGTTATTGTGCAGAAGCTGAACTCCTTGGGCATCTTCTTCAGTAAAAGAGATAGGCTCTTTAGTTCGCTACTTCTTTGTTGGCTCTATCAATGCACTAGCCTCCCCTGACTGATGTCCCCTAGTAATGGTGTTGATGATTCCAAGGGAAGGCCGATCTCCTTGTAGCTTGTCCCATTGAGATGCCTTAGGCTATGGTGGGGCTCTTAGATGATCTTCTCTTCTCTCCGATCAACGCCTGGTAAACAAATCGACCCAACCTCTTCTAATTAATGCCTCAATCTCATCCTGAAGTTGGATGCAATCTTCAGTATCGTGACCATGGTCACGATGGTAGAGGGAGTACTTATTGGTGTTGTGCTTGGCTGGATGAGTTCACATCCTCTCTGGCTCTGGCATTTGCTCCCTTATCTTCATCAATACCTGAGTCTTCAAGGAATTCAAGGGAGCATAGTTGTTGAATCTTCTAAGAGGAAAGTTTCATTGGGTCCTTTGACTCGGGCTTTCATGTTGACGAGCTCTAGGGAGAGTTCAAGTTTGTCCGTGCTCAAGGAGAGTTTGGGAGTGTGGCCGAGCTTCACTCGATTTGCTTTCAGATGCCGGCTTGCTGGACTCACCCACCTACCGCTCTCTTGTGGCCTCATCATTCTTTAACATGAAGGCCTCCTTCGCTCGGGCATAACCTTCAGCCTAGGCTAGCATATCAGCAAAATCCCTGGGGTACTTTCTTTATAGGAAGGATAGAAGATCATTCTTCTGAAGGCCATCCATTAGTGGGGCCATGGCTATAAACTGGTCTAAGTTCTGGATCTCTAGTGCAGCAGCATTGAAGTGACTAACATAAGCTTGGATGGACTCTCCTTCCTTCTACTTTATATTGATAAGAAAGTCCAAACCTCATCTTGGATGTTGGCTGCTTATAAAATGAGCCACAAACTGATGGCTCATTTGATCAAAAGAAAAGATTGTACCTAGCTAAGGCTCAAGTACCAGATTCTCACTGCTCCCTTTAGGATAGACGGGAAAGCTCAGCATAGGATGGCATTTGGTGCATCATGGAGCTGCATCATCATCTAGAAAGCCTCCAGATGATCGACCAGATTAGAAGTCTCATCATAGGTCTTGAATTGGGAGAGCTTGAAGTTCAGTGGGATAGGCTCTTGCATGATTTTGATAGAGGAGGGATCAGTGCAGATATAGTCATGATGGGCTGGGGCGGCATGGCGAAGCTCCTCAATCTACCGATTCATGTCCTGAAGCTTCTGATCAAGAGCATCATCTTGACCATGAATCTCAAAGGGCCGCTGGCTGTACATGGGAAAAATCACTTCTAGAGAAGAATCATGATCGGAGTAGAGACTCCCTACTCTCTTCTTCCCCTTTCCAAGGGTAACGGGCCTGCTGACCCAAGTTACCCTTCTTGGTGCTAGTTCTTGAAGCTCTGGATAGAGGTTTTCTGCCTAGGCTACCATTGGGGGTTGCTGCATGGCCTGCACCACTTGAGTGAGGCCTCAAACTTGCTGCATTAATAGGTTAAACTACTCTGGATCTACTATGGCCGTCGATGGAGGGGGTTGAGGTGCCGATGATGGAGCAGAAGTGGATGGATTTGGCTCGAATCTAGCAATAGATATAGTAGACCACTGGGTGGTTGTCTTCTTCGAAGGCATTTTTGGAGCAAAAAAGATCAAACGAAGATGGATATTGAAGGATCAAAAGAAGAAGGTAAATAAGATTGACTGAGCACTCCTTTTATAATAAGGGCTTAGTGTCCCTTCCTCCAGCATCAATTCTATTGGTATGAAAATCCATGAGGATACCAGAGGTAGCTGAAGTTGAGAAGGTGAGGCCGCTGACGGGACCTGCAAAATAAAGTCCAAATCGAAGATGGATGGCTCCGACAGGATCCTCCGATGCTCAAGTTAATTCTCTAGCCAACTAGAATGGAGTGCTTAGGAAATAAAGAAGTAGAGTCATGGAAAGGAAAAGAGAGCTTGGAGGAAAATATATTTGGAGGGTTTTTTTCATAGATAGAGTGCATAACAAATTGATGGTGATAATTATAACTGTCTGATAGTCGATCGCTCGGGACCACGTGGAGTTTGTTATGGAGGGTAGTGTTCATTATCGTGACATGCCAGTTTGTTGAGATTTAATAGCTAAGGTTTGGATGGAATGGATATTGGCAGTGAAGGGTTTCAAATCATGATAGTTCCACAGAAGTTTGGACTTCTCTAAGATCATTTGCATGTAAGTTGGTTTGTGTCGAGTTGGGAGCTAAATTCACGTAGATGATGAGGTCCTTTTAGACGACTGGATGGAGTTTGACTCGATGGAGATCAACTGAGAGGAGTTTGCTTGTCGAATAGAATGAGTTCGTTTGAAAGGAGTATGATTGAAGGAGTTCATCTGGAAGGAGTGCGACTGGAGGAGTTCGTTCGAAAGGGGTGCGACTGGAGGAGTTCGTTCGAAAGGGATGCGATTGGAGGAGTTCATCCGAAAGCAATACAATTGAAGGAGTTCATCTAGAAGGAGTGCGACTGAAAGAGTTCGTTCGAGAGGAGTGCAACTGGAGGAGTTTGTTTGGAAGAAGTGCGACTAGAGGAGTTAGTCCGGAAGGAGTATGACTGGAGGAGTTTGTCTGGAAGAAATGCGACTGGAGGAGTGTGACTGGGGCTTATGCCTATCATTCATTTCTAATCAAAAGGCAAGTTTAATATAACAGTAGTTCTCCTTTACTATTCAAGATCATGTTGCCGAACTTCTATGTGCTTTCGAGAAGCTCTACAGTGCAAACTCGCCATTGAGGAGGTCAATGAATTCTAACAGGAGGAGGGTCGGTGGCCAAGGATTCTGGCCAAGGACTTCGGCGAGGATTGTTCTATCCCCAACAATAGTTTTAAGGACTAATCGATAAATCCTCTTTTTATCAAAATAAGATAGTCCTAAGAACTTCATCACACTAGTCAAGTTCATTAGAAAATATAGACTTTATGAAGAAAAAATACTAAAAATATATTTTATTCATTAATAAATTAATTATAAATATAATGCAGTACAACCATCAATTGGCTAACGATTGGCTTGGGAATATATTTTTCAATAACTCACACTTATCCTAAAGCCAATCGGCACAGTATCTAATACCCATCTTCGATTTATGGTTGTCGAACTCCTTTATCGCTAGAGCTTTAGTGAAAGGATCGGCTAGGTTCTCCTTTCCATCGATCTTCTAAAGATCAACATCACCTCGATCCATGATCTTTTGGATCAGATGGAAGCAACATAATATATGCTTCATCCGTTGGTGTGCCTTTGGTTCGTTAGCCTGAGCAATGGCACCAGTGGTTTCGTAGTAGAGTTGGACTGGACCATTAAGGAAGGGTGCTACTCTAAGCTTAGTGATGAACTTCCTCAACCACACAGCTTCTTTCGTAGCATCTGATGCTGCGATATACTTTGCCTCACAAACAGAGTCTACTATAATATGCTACTTGAAACTCTTCTAGCAGATAGCTTCATCATTTAGAGTAAAGATGTAATCTGACACGCTTCTACTATCATCATGATTAGATTGAAAGCTGGAGTCTGTAAATCCCACAAGTTTCAGATCTAACTTGCCATAAACCAATCATTGATCCTTAGTATTTTTCAAATACTTAAGGATGGCTTTAACCACTTTTCGATAGTTTTCTCTAAGATCGGATTGGTATGTACTCGCTAGTCCTATTAAGTATGCCACATCTAGTCTCGTACATGTCATGGCGTACATGATAGATCCCACTATCGAAGCATATGAGACTCTACTCATACGCTCTCTCTCTTCAGGTGTTGTTGGACAATCCTTCTTAGAGAGAGAAATTTCAGGTCTATTAGAAGATAGTCCTTTTTGGAATTCTCCATGCTGAACCTCTTCAACACAGTATCTATGTACGTGGACTGGGATAATCTAAGCATCCTTTTAGATCTATCCCTATAGATCTTCATCTCTAGGATGTGGGATGCTTCACCCAAGTCCTTCATGGAGGACTAAGATAACAATCAAACTTTTATTTCCTGCAGTACGGGGATGTCATTTTTTATTAAGAGAATGTCATCCATGTACAAGATAAGAAATACCACTGTTGGACCATTCATCTACTTGTAAATGCAGGATTTTCCTCCATTCTTAACGAAGCCATACGTTTTGATTATCTTATCAAAATGTATGTTCCAACTCCAAGAAGCTTGCTTTAATCCATAAATGGATTTCTGAAGCTTACACACCTTAGACTCATTTATGGATGTGAATCCCTTAAGATGTATCATACACACCTCTTCGATCAGCTCTTCATTCAGGAAAGCTGTCTTTACATCCATCTACTAGATCTCATAATCCAGATAGGTAGCTATCGCAGGCATTATCCAAATAGATTTGAGCATTGCCATAGGGGAGAACGTCTCATTATAGTCAATATCATAATATTGACGATACCCCTTGGCAACTAGATAGACTTTATAGGTCTCCATCTTTTCATCTGCACCCCTCTTCCTTTTGAAGACCTACTTACATCCAATGGATTTAAATTCTTCAGGTGGGTCAATCAATGTCCGCACAGCATTGATCTTCATAGACTTCATTTTGAATTTCATGACCTCAAGCCATTTCTTAGAATCAGATCTCTGCATTGCATCCATATAGGTGATCGGATCCTCATCGTTCTCATCGAGTTTGATGTGATCACCATCTCGAATAAAAAATCATAGTATCTATTTGGCTAATGTGGTGCTCTACCAGATTACCTTAATGGTGTAGGTACATTGGGCTTTGAATTTGATCTAATCCAATCTGATTCAGGTTCAGCCACAAGTGTGGGTCCTTCTACCTATTAAACTTCATCAAGTGCAATCTTAGAGGCAACAGTTCCTTCACCAAGGAACTTCTTTTCTAAAAAGATTGCCTTAAGACTGACGAATATTTTTTGTTCTTCAACATGGTAAAAATAGTAACCCTTACTTTCTTTGGGATATCCTATAAACACATACTTATCAGATCGGGATTCAAGTTTATCTATATGTAAACTTTTTGTTAGATATATGTGCCCTAGAAGTCAGAATTGGCTGACACTTGTAATACACTTCTAGGGGCAAAATTATAATTTTGACTATAATTAATAAAATGGGTTATTTTCTATCACACCTGTGTATTTAGTGTCTGTGATACATCCTTTGAGTTAATGGTAATGATAATTCATATTTTCAAGAGTTGAAAATTTAAGACATGAATAATCATTATTAACTCATAAACAGCTCCCGACCATAGGATCATCACGAGGATGGTGATTGATCTGGAAGGTTGGTGTACGATCGCTTCTCTTTAGTAGATGAGTCTTGAGTCTACGGTGTGGAGACACCGGAGCGAAAGTACAGGTACTCGTTAGAGAACGAGGGCACTGAGCGTGACCACCTCGAGTAGTCATTAGGAAGTCTACCTTCTCGTCAATGACTGACTCGATGCTGCAGTAGTGTGTCTGGTTCTTTGACCTGAGATGCATCGGCAGTTCACCTTGAGGGTGTTATAGTTTGACTACACCATTACTCGGTCTCCTAGCCATATGGAACCCTGAGGTGTATGTTGGCTATAGCATGTTCATTGTAGGAACTGGATTGCATCAAGATGGGATCTATCTACCTCGGTGGTAGAGGAGCAGCCCTATGATAATCATGAGAATCAAGTCCTGAAGTCCATGGCCATGGTAGAGTGAAATAATAGAAAGAGTTTCTATTTAGATTTTCACATTGGACTCGAATCGAATGATTACATCATATGACAGAGACTAGGGTTTGACGAGTTTACCTTAACCCTAATCTGATCGGGGCTCAAGATAGAAGAACTTAATCACACAGGTAGCTGCACCAAGAGGTTCGCATTCAGCTCTGATGGGTTGCCACCATATACTGCTAGGTGTCACTGGTGGATTTTGGGAGCAATTAGAATGATTTAGATGATCGATCATTCTAGCTGTTCGAATCAGAAGAGTTCTGATCCATCGAAAGGAGTTTCGATGATGTCTATGATAGAGATCATGACATATCCCATTACCATACAGAACTGAACCTAACTGGGTCACACAAACAAGGGTTTGAATCTGGTGATCATCAATTGAACTGATCTAGTTCAATTGATCTGAATGAGATTCAATTAGGTTCAAGGAAATCGTGCTAGCACTCGATTGAACCTAACGTTCTTCTTTTACTATCACAAATAAGTTATCCTGACTGAGCCAAAGGAGTTTGTGCTCAATCAGAGGCCTTCATATGGTCTAACTGAAAGTTGTCCAAGTTAGAGAAGGTTGTCTTATTTTATAAGACATGACCTGCCATTTTTGGTCACCTGCCATTTTTGGTCCTTTGACTTTGGTCAAAAGTTGACCTTTGACTGGTCAAATGTTGACCATAGATACTTTGACTTTTGTCCACGTGTCACGCACCTATTGGAGAACTGGTGGGGGCCTGTCCCCCTGCCAGAACCTGGCAAGGAGAAGGGCGCACGCCAAGGATGGCGTGAGCCCAAGTTGGAGGCGCCTTGGAGTCCTTGTTGGACAAGGACTCCACCTCCCTTTTGGATTCCAATCAGAGTTCTACTAAGAATCCAGTTTGACTGGTCTTAGGCGCCCTCTAAGGAGGAATCCAGGGGTCTCTATTCCAACCAATCAGATTTAGATCTGATTTCACAAAGGGTTGTGATTGGTTGAGAGGAAGAGGAGTTGGATCATGCTTAGTCTATAAATAAGACCCTGCGCCCAACTCAGATGCTAACGAAATTCAATAGAGATTTCCCATGCCCCAAGGCTGCCTCTCCCCTCTTCCTCCACGCCTAAACTTCTCCTCCTTCTCCTCTCCACGTCCAAAAGGGTTTTGGACTTTGGTTGGTGCGTTCCAGATCAAAAGAAAGGCGATCAAAAGAAGAAGGCTGCACTGCTGCAAAGGACGACTGCTGATCTTCAAAAAGAGTTTTGAAGATCCTCCAGATCAGATCCAGATCTGATTTTTGGAGGCATGATAGAGAAGAAGAGGATCTCCAGATCCAACCCGAGTGGATACCGGTAGAGGCCAGGCGCTTGCGTGGCTAAGATCCAGAACCTTCCGCTGCAATCAGGATCATCTACAGGGTAATAGGATTACCCAAATCAGGTAAATTAAATTTGATTTAATTTATCTTATTTTATTTTATTTATTAAAATAATAAGAATCAGATTTGAAACATATCAAGATCTGATTGGGATCAAGAGAAAAATTTTTAAAATATATCTCTTGATCTGATCAGATCTGGACGAACCTGGACCGAGAAATCAGGATTTCCCTTCACTTTTGACATAGGCCGAATAACTCCAAACCCGTAGGTGAGAGAGTGTAGGCCTACACCCAGTCCATATCTCATATGGAGTCTTTGTGATAGACTTAGTTAGTATATTATTTAATATATAACATAGAGTCTCAAGAGTATAACCCTAAAATGAAATAGGTAGACTAGCAAACCCCATCATGGATCAAACCATATCTAACAAGATTTGATTTCTTCTTTCCGATATACCATTATGTTGTGGTGTTCTTGAAGGAGTCTACTGTGAGAGAATCTCATTCTCTCATAGATATGTCAAGAACTCACTAGATATATATTCACCTCCTCGATCTGATCGAAGAATTTTAATACTCTTTCCAGTTTATTTTTCTACTTCACTTTGGAATCTTTTGAATATTTCAAATAAATCTGACTTATGTTTTATCAGATAGACATATCCGTACCTGAATAGATCATTTATGAAAGTGATGAAGTAGAAATATCCACCTTTAGTACTTGTACTCATCGGTCCACATATATTAGTATGTACTAGACCTAAGAGCTCAGTGGCTCTTCAATCTTTTTCAGTAAAAGGTGACTTGGTCATTTTTTTAAGAAGACAGAACTCATAGGTTGAAAGTGATTCACAATCATTGACTTTGACAATTTTCTCTTGGGTCAATCTATTTATCCTATTCTTGTTAATGTGACCTAGCCTATAGTGCCATAGGTAGATATCAGAGACACTATCTAATCGAGGATATTTTCTAGAAGTGTACATTACACTCACAGGCTGTGATAAAATATAAATACCATTTCTTTATTGTCCTTGCATTATTGTAACATCATTCATAATGATATCGCAATAATCTTTCTTTATAGATAAATAATAATCATATTTGGTCAAAAGGCTAATGAAGATTATATTCATAAAAAAGGAAGGACAATAATGACATTCATTCAAAGAAACAATAATAGTATTGAGAATAAGTTGAATTATTTCCATAGCCTAGAACTGAAAAAGACCTTCAATTTCCAACATTTAGGAATCACTCATTATTTTCAAATCTTCTACTAATTTGAAGTTCTTGCAATGTATTGCAAATATAGACTGGACTTTCGATATCCAATATCCAAGTAGAAGTATCACAAATAGAGAAATTACAAGATGTTATCATATAACATCCTTAATCAGCAACTACTTGCTCATCTCTCTTATTCAGCCTGTTGGGATCGTGGGTATCAAGATACTGAGGATAGTTACTCTTCCAATGCCCCTGCTCTTTACAACACACTACTTGATCTAGGTTATTCTTGGATCTTATATTTAATCTGGGCATAGAGACCCCAGCATGAACTACTTCATGCTACTAAACAACATTCAACTTTCGATATTTATTATCGAAGTTATATTCCATAAGTTTATCATTGTCTAACAATGAATGGAGCAACTATGGTTTAGGTTTAACTGCATAAAAGAGAATCAAAAGCCTAATTAGTAATTAATTTATTAATTCTTAAGATTTAGATTTTAATAAAAAGGTTCTTCCACTATTTTATTCGAATTGGTAGCCTCTACTTCCAATTCGAGGAATTATTCTAATTCTTTAGTGGATACCAAAATCCACATAGACTGCACACAAGTCCAACTATGGTTGGTCAAGCCATGTATATCTAAGGATAGGTTCATAACTAATTATTTCTTTAAATAATTTCTAGTAATTTAATTTTGCTCTAGGTATCTTTTTAGTAGGCTAGGGCCTCCACTAAAAGTTTTGGTTAGGTCCAATCATTAACATGATTATACTTAGTCCATTTAACTAATTAATGATTAAGTCCAACTATGGTTGATCAACCTAACCATCATTTAGAGAGATGTGGATAAGAAATCATATTATGAATGATAATTCTATTATCGGATAAGTACCAAGCTTAAGGGCCTCCAATGATTATCCAACTAATGGACCCATTATCATCCACCTAATGGGAGGCTATGATTTAGTTATCACCATAACTATTTCATTTTAAAGACCTAATAATTTTAGAGAATTTAATTAATTTGATTTAGAGAAGAAAAGGTCTGATTAATTAGCTTATAATGATCCTTCCACTGGCTTCACCAAGTTAGCTTAAGGGAGACCATTAATAGGCTAGTCTAGGAGCACCTAAATTAGTCACATTGATTTATCTAGCTGATATGAGTCAACTCGAATAGTCAAGTGATCCGATCAAAATATAATTTCACTAAAAGGCCAGGTAAGTTCGATCAATGGGAGGGTTTGCCAAAGCTTGCCTTAGATACCATCAGAAATGGTCAAGTAAGTGGGCTACCAATTAAAGACTACTGGTCTTTGTCCAGTAATTCTGTTGGCATACCCAGCAGTTAATGGCA
>QRFJ01006052.1:0-48390 GCA_006176705.1 Cocos nucifera | reverse complement strand
ATGATGGCTACCTTAGCAAAAATTAATCTTTTATATCTTCCATCTCTTGAGGCCTTTGAGTTCGAGATAGCTTGATTTTGGCTTTCGAGATCTACCTCTTCGTTCTCAACAACTTCGGCCTCATGTCTATACTCCTCCTCTCCACCTCCAAAGCCAACTCCTCCTTCCCTCAAAGTCGAAGATTGTTAAGCCTATAAGAACTGCCTCCTGAAGGTGCCAACCTTGGTAGACTTTCTCCTTTAAAAAGACGGTCGATCTCGCCTTGTGTTCTTCAAGAACTTCATCACCATCAACCTTCTAAAGATTGATCACCTTGAATGTTGGTGATTAACTGGTGATCCATCCTATAAAAATAAAGTTAAGTCATGCTAACAGTAAGAACAGCACAGATAAGTCAAAAGGAAGGATTAGGATAGTTCCTCAAGAGGCCCAACGGTTATCCCATGTCTGTTTTTGCTTTAAAGTCAACATTGGACGATTTTTTGGCATGTACACCTATCGATCAAGAACTTGATGACCTTTTTGATCATCAAAAAGGAAGATTAGCAGTGTCGCCATTATTGGGATAAAACTATCCTCTCTCGGACCGACGCGCTGCTTGGTGATTAGCCAAGCAACAAGGGAAAACTTGCTTTTCCTTATCATAAAGTTTTTGAAGTAACCAATTGACTTTTTTCATAGCATTTTGCTCTCCATTGGAAGTCTCTTCTTAAATTATTCTTTGTCAATTTGGAATTTAGTATTTTCTATCTTAGGGACGTAGGAGGGTTATTTGTATCAAACAAGGCTATCCTTTTGATTTTTATTTCTAGTCTTCCCAGATTGGTTATGTTTGATGTTTAAGTTTGGTTATTTATTTCATAATTAATTTAGATTTACAAGTTTTTGGTTTTGAAAGATGGTTTTTTGAATGGTAGCTTTATATTGAAAATTGGGAATTTTTGAGGTTTTTTTGAGAATTGGGGCCTTTCTTAAAGGTCTCTTATATTTTGGAGGATCATAAAATATGGAATTTCCTTCTTGAATTTTCATACTTGAAGGATCATTTGAAAATTTCCTATAGATCTTTAGTGTCTGAAGGTATCATAAAGAGCATCCATGTTTGAAGATTCATAAAGATCAGGGTTTTCTTTTAAATGTTTTGAAAAGATTCATCAGGGTCATAAGAGTCATAATCTTCCTTCTATGTTTGAAGGATCATCGGTCATAAGAGTCCACAAGGGTCATAAATAAGAAGTAGAGGGGATCATGAGGATATGAAAATACTCTTCTAGGGTTTCCCATTTTTTGAAGGTTGTAACTCTCAGTTTTTTTTATATTAGAAGGAGCTATAAGATTTCTATTTTATCTATTGGATAGTACAGGATTTTATCTATGCCAATGCTTATTCCTACTTTAGTTGGTATACAGGATTCTTGCTATTACTTATCCCTTTACCTCAGGAAGAGAAAGAAGAAGAAGTTTCCTAAAAATAGAAAACTTTTATACTTAATTGTAAACCTAGTTACAGAAATCTGAGTTGGAGGAAGAAGAAGAGTTCCTGATAGCTAACTCAACACCTAATTGAAAACTAGTTTCAAAAAATCCTATTTCTAATTGTCCAGTAAAAAAGTGCAAACTCATGGTTATTTGTAAAAAGTCTCATAAAATTCCTTTGATTCCTAAGTTGCTACTCATAACTTATGGAAAAAACTAGTACTCAATCTTGGATCCTAATTGGCCACCTAGAAAAGTGCTATGCTATGCCACGAGCAACGTCCAATGCCACTAAAAAGAATTGCTTATCCTAAATACGAGTAACTCTAGAAAAGTGTTATGCTATTAGTAACATCCAATGCCACTAAAAGGAGTTTTTCTGCCCAAAATTATGACTAACTTGAAGGAAATCCTGATTTCCCTTGTCCAGGTTTCGTTCAGATCTGATCAGATCAAGAGATATTATTTCAAAATTTTTCTCTTGATCTCAATCAGATCTTGATATATTTTAGATCTGATTCTTATTATTTTAATAAATAAAATAAAATAAGATAAATTAAATCAAATTTAATTTACCTGATTTGGGTAATCCTATTACCATGTAGATGAAATCCTGATTTGCAGCGGAAGGTTCTGGATCTTAGCCTGCAAGCGCCTGGCTCTACCAGTATCCACTCGGGTTGGATCTTGGAGATCCCTCTTTACTTCTCTAATCATGCTCCAAAAATTGGATCTTGGATCCTGATCTGGAGGATTTCAAAATATTTTGAAGATCTGCAGTCGTCCTTTTGCAAGGCAGCGCAGCCTTCTTGCTTTTTGATCGCCTTTTCCTTTGATCTGAATCGGCACCAACCAAAGTCCAAAACACTGTTAGCGACCTTTTTGACGGAGAGCAAGGGGAGAAAATCTTGGCATGGAGGAGGAGGGGAGCAAAGGCAGCCTTTTGGGGCGGTGGGGTTTCTCAATAGGAATTGCCATTCTTTATTGGGTTGGGCGCAGGGTTCTTATTTAATAGACGCTCTTGTGATCGCAACTCCTTCTTCCTCTCAACCAATCACAACCCTTTTGTGAAATCAGATCTAAATCCTGAATTGGTTGGAATAGAGGAGACCCCTGATTCCTCCTTAGAGGGTGCCTTCTAAAGACCAGTCAAACAGGATTCTTAGTAGAAATCTGATTGGAAATCCAAATGGAGGTGGAGTCGCTTAGCCAACAAGGATTCCTAGGCACCTTCCTATATTTGGGCCTCAACGGCCACCCTTGGCGTGCGCCTTCTCCTTGCCAGGTTCCTGGCAGGGGGACAGGCCCCACCAGCTCTCAATAAAGGTGCATAACCATGTGGGTTAAAGAGTCAAAGTGTCAATGGGTCATGTTTGACAGTAAGGTAGACTTTTGACAAAAGTCAAAGAACAAGAAATGGTAGGTGGACGCAAAAATGGCAGGTAATGTTCCTTATAAAATAAGGAACAACCTTCTCTAACTTGGACAACCTCCAGTTAGACCATCATTAGGCTTCTGATTGAGCAAAACTACCTTTGGCTCAGTCAGGACAACTTTATTTGTGATAGTACAGAGAGGAACGTTAGGTTCAATCGACAAAGGATTTGAGCTTTGCCAAAGGAATGTGGCTAAAAAGTTCCTCGAGCTCAATCTTAGTTTTCTAGTAGGAGAATCTTCTGATGATGAGGCTGGACCTTCCATTACTGCTGTCGATCTTTCATTTGCCGAGCCTCCTACTCAAACTTCTGAGCCTGCTCAAGAACCTGAGACCACCGAAGCTGCGTCGAGCTCGTCTGCTCCTCCTCCTCCAGAGGTCAAGGGCTTTTGATAGTTGTACTTTTTTTCTTTGGCTTTTTTCTGTACTCAAAATATTTTAATTAATGAAAGCAAATTTCTTTTCTTTGCCATGTCTCAATGTCATGATATCTTTGTGCATTAAATGCAGCTTCCAGTCGACATAGAACCTCTACCTCAGGGGGTCCCCTTGAAGGCCTTCAATAAAAAGTTAAGGAAGGAAGTCCATCAACTTAGTAAGAAATTGAAGAAAACTGAAGATGAGCTCTAAAAAATCAAAAAAGAACTATACTGAGGCTGCTGTTGAAATAACCACCTCTGCCAATCCTTCAAGTAGTTCTTTAGAGAATATACTACCAAGAAGAACCATCTGAATGAATAGCTTGAGGGAACCAGAAAGCATGCTAGCGAGAAATCTACGACCTTGGTGGCCGAGGTTTGTTCTCTAGAGGCCAAACTCTATGAAGCGAAAGAAAAAATCAATCAATTTAAGAGAGGTTCAGCCTGGGTTCAAACTCAAGCAAAATTTGGTTGGGACTGGTTAAAGAAGTCTTCCAACCTTCAAAAGTAGCTGCATGATGCTGAAAGGGTATATAGTTCCTATCAAATTGGTTGGTGTGAGCAGATTGATGATTACAAAAGGAAGCTCAGGATGGTAAATGTCGAGGTGATGCGACTTCAAAAGTAGCTAGCTGATAGAGCCCAGGTCGGTCTGAGTGGATATTCGAAAGAAGTTGCTTCCTTAAAGACGACCCTTGGAGATCTCACCATGACCTTCAAGAAGACCAAGAACGAACTCCTTCAACTTAAAATCTAGATGACTTATCAGGAGAATATGGTGAAGGATGCCGAGGCTAAATCGACGGATCTGAGGAAAAGGTTGAGAAAGACTAAACAAGATGCTAGAAGAGTTTGGAAACTATTTGGCGAGAGCTTGGAAGCGAGGAGGGAGCTTGAAGAAAAAGTGAAGGATTTGAAGCACACTCTCTTGTCAGGATGAGGTCCTCCTATTCCTTACAAGGATGCTGGGGCACGAAAGGGCCATTGAGAGGGCCTCTCCATATTTTTTGCTATCTTAAATAATCAGAGGTCTTCATCTATGTCAGGATGAGGTCCTCCTATTTTTGACATGGTTGGCTTTTACTCTTATTAGGATGAGGTCCTTCCTACCTATTTCCAACAAGATTGCCAGGGTATAAAAGAGTCCGTTGAGAGGACCTCTGTCCATTTTCTCCTATTTTAAATAATCAAAGATTTTCATCCATATCAGGACCAAGTTCTTCTCTTGTTTCTGACATGGTTAGCTTTTATCATCCTTATTAGGATAAGATCTTTCTCCTGTTCTTAACAAGATTATCGAGGCACAAAAGGACCATTGAGAGAGCCTCTCCTTATTTTCTCCTATCTTAAATAATCGGAGGTCTACATGCATGTCAGGATGAGATCTTCCTCCTATTTCTAACAAGATTGCTTGGGACATAAAAGGATCATTGAGAAGGCATCTCTCTATTTTCTTCTATCATAAATAACAAGAGGTCTTTATCTATATCAGGACGAGGTCCTCCTCCTCTTCCTGACATGATTAATTTTTATCCTTATTAAGATGAGGTCCTCCTCCTATTCTTAATAAGATTATCGAGGTATAAAAGGATTGTTGAGAGGGTCTCTCCTTATTTTCTCTTATCTTAAATAACTGAAGATCTTCATCCATATCAAGATGAGATCTTTCTCCTATTTCTTATATGGTTGGCTTTTACGTTGTTAGGATAAGGTCCTCTCCTATTCCTAACAAGGTTGCTAGGGCACAAAAGAGTTGTTGAGAGGGCCTCTCCCCATTTTCTTTTATTTTAAATAATAGAACGTCTTCTACTTCATTTAGAAATATAGTTTGATTGATTTATTTCATGTCATCACATAATTTTGTACCAAAAATAGACGCTAAAATATGATAATTTATTAAAGTTATTGATAATACATTCGTAAGTTCTCCAAGTTTCAAGGTTGAAAAAGTGTAGCTTTTCCATGCTCCTTTAGGTTGTAAGTTCCAAGTTGGACAACTTCTATGACCTCATAGGGGTCTTTCCAATTTGGAGCGGGCTTGTCTTAGTTTTGTGGTTGTGAAATGTCTGCTCACTACAGCACCAGATCATCCACTCTGAATGCTGTACTCCTAACTCTGAAATTGTAGTAGCAGAATACCTTTTGCTTGTAAGCTGTTATCTTAATTTGAGTCTTCTCTTGTCTCTTCTCTAATAAGTCAAGGTTTGTCCTGAGATCCTACAAGTTATTTTATTCTTTGAAGGCTTCGACTCATGCTGAAGAAAGTTCGAGTTCGACTAGGATGATTGGTTCTATTCCAAAAGCCAAAGCAAATAGATTTTCTCTAGTTGGTAATCTCTAAGTGGTTCTATAAGCCCCAGAGCACATGATAGAGTTCGTCCACCCACATTCCTCTTATCATTTCAAGCCTTGCTTTTATTCCCTTAAGCAGAGTTCTAATGGCTTCGCCATTGGCTTGTGGGTGAGCTACTGACGTGAAGTGGTGTAAAATATTCAAATCTTCATAAAATTTGGCAAACTTTGATCCTACAAATTGGCGCCTATTGTCAATAATTAGAGTTTGAGGTAGGCTAAATCTACAGACTATTGACTTTCAGACAAAGTCCAACAGTTTGGCTTTAGTAATCTTTGCCAAAGGTTCAGCCTTAATCCATTTAATAAAGTAATCCACTGCCACTAGAAAAAATTTTCGCTGTCCAGATGCCAAGAAAAAGGGCCCGAGTATGTCCATTCCCCACTATATGAATGATTATGAAACACTCAAAGATGTGAGCTGAGAAGCCGGCTATCTCCAAATATTGGCATTTCTTTGACATCGGTCACATCTTTTCACATAATTAGTGGCATCCTATTGCATAGTTGGCCAATAATATCCTTGCCAAAGTAGTTTAAAAGGCAAAGATCTGGCTTCGAGATGGTTTCTACGTATTCCTTCATGAACCTCCCTCAATGCATTATTAACTTCAAAAGGTTGAAGGCACTTGAGAAGTGGCAAAGAGTATGACCTCTTGTGCAGCTTATTCTCATATAAAACATAACAAGAACCTTGATTTCTTAATTTTCAAGCTTCTTAAGGATCTCTAGGGAGAATACCATCTTTGAGGTATAAGATTAGTAGGTCAATTCAACTAAGCTCATGGTCAACTTGCATTACTTGTTGGAAAGAGTGTCCCAAAGCCAATCGTTAGCCTGTTGATGATTGTGCTTTTACTTATACTTGTATATGAATTATTAATGAATAAAATTTATTTTGGATATTTTTATCATAAATTCTCACATCTTCTAATGAACTCCTATATTGTGGTGAAGTCCTTAGGACTATTTAGAACCGACAAAGAAGAATTTATCATTTAGTCCTTAAACCTATTCGTGACCAAATAATATATTGTTACTAAAGATGATAATATTTATCAAGTGTAGGTCATTGTGTGCCATATGGACTGATTGTCCTCTTAACCAAGAAGTGTGGAGACACTGGTATGGTATGCAGGTGAGATGTAGGGGTACATCTATACTAAATGTAACCAACTCTGGAGCTTTTCTACTATTAAGATTTACATTGATGGAATATGAGTTTAAGTATCCCTTCGATCTGAGATCACCATGATAAATTTTAAGCAACTCACTATGCTTTGATTCTGGACTACCTAAATTTTTAATTCAGTGATAGAATATTTCTTGGGCATAGTTAAGTACTTGAGGAGTCGGTGCATGTATCAAGATGGGATTAACCACTCCTGGTTTCAAATGTTATATTTAATTATGTTTTAATTTAGCAAATCCTTAGCCAGGATAGTTCTTGTGAGGGGTCATGGGACTGATTGCCTTGAGACACGATGTGAATGTACTTTTCAGGGTTGACAGTTTAACTCTAAGTCATCCTTTACACAGAGATCAAAAGAATAAAATTATGTGGTAACCATATTCACATAGATTCTGAGTATTGTGATTGTGACTATTCTACCAATCCAAACATCCAGTACCATTGCAAGATGGTCACTTTAATTAGTATAGAAATTGGTTTCTGTGCTACTGGCTTAGGTTCAAACCTATGGGGTCATACACATTAGAGGTTTCTACCATATCTGATGGCTTGGTAATAGAGTCCCAGTAGATTGGAAATTCTATGATCAAGAGTCTCACTAGACTAGAACACTTTGATTGAGAGTCCTACTAGGGCTGGGACTCTGAGTTCCTACTTGTCTGGAACTCTATGATCAAGGAGTCCCACTAGGATTGGGAACTCTATGGTCAAGAGTCCCACTAGATTGGGACTCTTCGATCAAGAATCTTACTACTTTAAGACTCTAAGTTCTACTTATCTGAAAACTCTATGATCGAGAGTCATACTAGGTCTAGGACTCTATGATCTTAAGTTTCATTCATTTCAGGACATCGGGATCAAGAGTTCAACTAGTTTGGAACACTTCGATCAAGAGTTTCATTTTGATGGGACTCTATTATTCGGACATCCACTAGATTTGAACTCTATATTTATGAGAGATTTAATTAGTGATTTAACTTATTAATTAACTTAATTTAATTAAATAATTATTTTTAGATTTAAGTCTAATTGAATTGGATTTAGTTGGATTTGACCTGATTAGCTTATGAGATGACCTAATTGTCGAGAAGGTTTGATCCCTGATTTGATTAGGGGTTGGGCTTATTTAATTTATCATTTGATTAGAATTTAACTAAGTCTAATTAATTCTAAAAATGTTTGGTTTAATCTGGTCTCATTGGGCCTTGCCAATTTGGATTGGAATGGGTTCAATTGGATAATGTTTCATTAAGACTAGTTTGACTAGTCTACTCCCCAACTCACCTCATCCTTGTGCCATTCCATTCTCCATGAGAATTCAGGGTTCTCATTGAATTTTCCATGCACAAGAGGCCTCATGCACTCCTTTCCCATGTCCTAAAGGGATAAGAATAGTTGGTTTCCATTTGAATTTGAATGGACAACCTCCTTATCCTATCTCTCCCTCATGCAACCTTTTATTTTGCACTTCTATTAAATCCAAAAATTTTTTTTGATGAAAATTATCTAAAAGAAACTCTCTTCTATGTTCATGAGCCTATCCCCTATGTGAGAAAAATAATAAAAAAAATTAGAGAGAAGAAGAACCTAGAGAAAGAGAGGGCACAAGGGCTTTTAGTGAAAGCTGTCCTAGGGTTTCTACCTAGGATTCAAAAAGGGGTTACATGAGATCTGAGTGTCAGATCTTAACAAAATTTTTTGGAGTGCCTCCTTAACCTCTTATCTCACTCTACTAGTGATTCAGAGAGCATCCAAATATTTTAATAGAGGATGATCAAAGAATTTCAATTAGCATCAGCCGTCGAACGATCCTACATCAAGTTAGCAATCGGGAGGAGCCGATTGGGATCGGAACCTCATGTGGACCATCCATGAAGGCTAGACATGTATGTGGCTGCATCACAATGAACAAATCTTCCTAGTGGTGTTCATCAGATCTTCTTGATGGTGATCAAATTGCGAAGATCGACTACTCGTACAAAGGTAACATGTTCTGAACATGTAAAGTAGTAAAATAGTTTTACTGCTGATTGTTTTTATTTTTAGATTTCATGCATGCATATCACATTAGATCCTGATAATATAAGTTTTTTATATTAGATCTATATTGTTGATGTGGAATCTGGTCGTCGCCATAATCAGCTGGAGTGGAGGCCGACGAGGTTGACGTCGGAGACCTGCAAAATGAAGTCTCGTCCGAATTCGGTGGCGGGTGGCTCCGGCGAGACCCTCCGACGATCAAGTCAGCTTGGGCCAACAGATATGGAGTGCTTTGGAATGAGTTTGATAGAGTTTAGAGAAGAAGAGGAGAGCTTAGAGCTTAGAGTTAGCATATCTAGAGGGTCCTTTTTATAGACGGAGCTTGATTGATGGTGAAGGCTATATCGTCCGACTGGGCCGCTCGGAGCCGCAAGGAGTTCGGTACGGAGAGGAAGGCATCGTCGGGTGGATAGTGACAACCATACTAATGGGTCATGAGCCGCATGGGGCTGGTTATGGAGAGAGTGGCATCGCCAATAGTGGTGGCCATGTCATCCAGTCGTGGGCCGCACAGGACTTGTTATAGAGGGAAAGGTGCCACCAGACTGGTAGTGGCGGCCATACCGCCATGGTCCGATAGTCGTAGCTCAAGGTCAGGCGTTGGTTGGTGGACTTTGGCATATATCGATTCCAAAAAAGTTTGGACTCCTGAAGAGGAAGCTCAAAAGAAGTTCGGCCGGAGGAGTGCAGAGGGAGTTTGGCTCTCGTAGGCGTCTTGTGGCTAAGGCTAGACCATTGGGGAGTTTGGAAGGAGCTCGGTCGCTGAGGAGTCTGACCAATAGAAGGAGTTTGGCTAAGGCTCGATCGCTAGGAGTTCGGAAGGAGCTCGATCACTGAGGAGTTTGATCGATCGAAGGAGTTCGACTAAGGCTCGATTGCTGGGAGTTCGGAAGGAGCTCGATCATTGAGGAGTCCGATCAGCCGAAGGGGATGTCTGGGAGGGAGTTCGGCTCCCACGAACGTCTGGCTAGAAGAGCATGGAGGAAGTTCGGCTCTCACGAGAGTTCGACTGAAGCTCTTTCATGGCTACCAGTTGCATTAAGCTAAGCATTGAACTGGACTTTGATAGGAGTGGGGTTTATCTCCAACAATAGTCCCCGACTCTCGAGTTCGAAACTCGAAGAAAGGGAGTGCAGAAAAGGTCACTGCCGAAGTCCTGTTCTGGGCTCCATGCTGGTTCAGCTTGAAGCTCGGAGGAGGTCTCATCTCCAACCAAAGTTGATGTTGAAGTTAAAGCCTGGGGGGGATCTTCTCTCCTACCGTGGTTGAAGTAGATCTCATCTCCTACGATCGAGGTCGGAGGTTGAGCTCCTCGGGGGCGATATTATCACCAACGGTCGAGGTTGCCTCGAGGGATCTTATCTCCTACAGCCAAGGTTAATACGAGCGCTCGGGCGAGGTTGTCTCTGATCGAGATTGTTTTGGTCGCTCGGGAGAGATCTTATTGATGCGTGCTAATTTATAGCTATGGCAAGTGCACCAGTCGATCAAGTAATAAAGTGAATGAGTAGAGTATCGTCCCTAGAGGATTGGAAAACAAGTACTGAAAAGCTCTTTCCTATGCTTTATTTAGAAGATCGATTTATGAGAATAAAAAAAATTAAAAAAAAAATAATTAAAATAATTAAATTTTTTTTATTAAATAGAGAGAGTGTAAATTATTGAGGTTTTAAATTCAAGAGCAATGGATTACTAAGGCAATCGGTTCACCAACTCAATCAATACGATATTCAGGTTTTTAGATTAATTTTATTTCATGTGACGGTGGAGTCTCCTAATTTATTCACTACCCTTTGGTCCAGGCATAGCAAATCTATTAATATTTATTAATTACCCTTTGATCCAAGTGTAATTTAAATAAATATTAATGCATTAGGTTTTGTGAAACCCTCTAATTAAAATACGCTGCGTCCAAAGCGCACTAAAATTTCCGCATGCATATGAATTCTAATTTGATTCATAATACAAGGTATATAATCAAGAAGCATTAACATAGATGTACTTGGTCCGTAACATCTATGTTCATCAGATCAATTAGAAGATGGCCAGTAATCTAAAAGCATTAAGATCAGATTTATATACTCCTCATGAATAAAATTTAAAAATAAATTATACTGAATATTGCATCAAAAGAGTGGCTACACCTTAGCCTTAGTAAAATAAAATTTAGTTCATGATAACAAATTTAAAAATAGTAAATAAAATAAAAAGCATGAAGAAATTAGACTGTTTGATTGCTGAAATTGATTATCTGTTGCTCTTGATGCGGAGAACTTGGTGAAGAAGAAGAGGCTCCTTGATATCTCCTCTCTCTTTCTTCCTCTCTCTCTTTCTTTCTTTTCCTTCTTCCCATCTCTCTCTATTTTCTCTCTGATTCTCCTTTCTTCCCTGTTTTTCTTTCTCTCACTGATTTTCTCTATTTTTCCCTTTTTCTCTTTTTTTTTTTTTTTTTTCTCACGGCAACAGGGCTTTTTATAGATGAAGTCTCCAAAATCCATCCAAAACTCGATTTTAGACTCCTAAAACAATTCAAACTATGATCTGAATAATTCTGGCCGTGCGATGTTGATCAAACGGTCCAAAAACTACTCAAAAACTCGTTAAAATAACCCAGATCAAGTCGGATTTAATATCAGCCGTTGGATCATCCAATGGATTGAATCTGGGCCGTCCGATCTCGTTGAAATCAGCCTTCAGACCTTTAGTTTCAGTCGGGATGAATCTCGGCCGTTGGATCTCGACCGGGAGCTGCGGATGCCATCCATCAGCGCCTTCTTCTCGTCCGTCCGATCAAGATTCAGTGAAAACCGCCCGTTGGATCAGCCAGAATTCCCAAATTGCCCTCCGTGGACCGTGCGCGAGCCCGGTGTTGCATGGACCGCCGCGTTCTTCAACCAATCAGAGCGCGCCTCCGTCTGTGAAATTCCTGAAATACCCTTCAGGTTGGTCCACCGTACGCCGCGAAAAATGCTGACGTCATCCTGACGTCAGCGTTGCGTCAGCGGTTTTTTTTTTTTTTTTTTTTTTTTTTTTTGAAATTCGATTCTGGGCTCGTTTGAAGTCCGTTTTGCCTGAAATTTGTTTCATCTGAATCAGAAAAATGAAGATCTTCACATTGGTAGCCTTCTTTCCTGCATAAGATTAATAAAAGTATCAATTTTTAATAAAATATTTTAATTTATTTTATAATTTAATACTTTTATTAGTATATTTTTACTACTTATCACACCCCCCAACTTAGTCATTGCTAGTCCCTTAGCAATGTTTTATTTAATACCATATTTTAATAAGATTATCCATCATAGAAGATAAAATCTAGGATTAAAGATCAAAAAGTTTAGAAAATATTGCTAACTAAGCATTGAGCTTCAGAAGCAAATTTTTCAGTCAATATAATTAAAAACTTTCTTAGAGTACATCAAAGATCTATAGCACTTATGTTCGTGATGACTAACTTTAGCATTTCAGTATTAAACTTAGAAAGAACAAAAGTATCCTCTCTTATCACTTATTTTGGTCAATTTTCTATACATTCTCAATTTTATACTCATGAATTAAGGTAGCTTTCACACTGCCTTTTTTTTTTTTTTTTTTTTTTTTATGCTGAGCATCCTGGCCTTCCCTTCACCGTTTTACGTGAATTTTCACACTTGACCTAGGTGCAGAGACCCAGTTACTAGGCTTTGGGCAATCCACATATACTCTGTCTTTTGCACTTTATTTATAGGCAGGTAGCTCTTTCCTTAAATTCAAGTTTCTTTGATTAGAATGTATATTAATTACCAATTTTCAGTGATAATTGAATCCTCAGTTGGCCTTATAATCAATACCTACTTTGCCTTGTTAGTGTGCATGTGCAATAAAAAGTGCTAATAATCTTTTAATGACCTAAGTAGGCTGCTAAAAGTTGACCAACTAATCTACTTCTTTAACTCATTACATTCATTAGCAAATAATTCTATCTTTTATCACTTATCCAGTTTATCTTGCTCAAGATTTTCTTCTTGAACACATGATTTTTTTTTTTTTTTTTTTATATTATTCTATATTATTTTAAAGGAGAAAGAAAAATAAAGGATGTAATAAAGGATAGGAAAGGAATACACCTGATTTGGTTCAATCTGGTTCTTTGGAGCTTTGAAATTTTGCTTGAGTTCTCATTGATTTTTCTGTAAAATTGAAAATACACACCAGAGCAGTAAAAGAGCAACAACAAATTACTAAAAAAAAAAAAAAAAAATGATCAAAACTAAAAAGAAAAGAAACAACCTATCTAGTAGTTCTGATTTATAGTCTTCAGCTTGACTTTCTTTGAATTCTAAAGTGGATCAATCTGGTGCCACTTCAATTGGAATACTTTCATGTTTGATCGAATCCTCTTTCAATTTGACATTGCTTGCTTTTATAGTCTCAAACTTATTTTCTACAGAATTCTCATATAATGGATTGTCAATAATGTCAATTAGAAAACAAGTTTGATTATCAGGATGTTTAATATCTTTAAAAACATTAAAAGTAACTTGTTCATCTTGGACTCTAAGAATTAATTTTCCTTGTTGAACATCTATTAAAGCTCCTCCAGTAGCTAAAAAGGGTCTCCCTAAAATAAGGGGTACATCATAATCTTCTTCCATATCAAGAACAATAAAATCAACAGAAAAAATAAACTTGTTTACCTTTACCAAGACATCCTCCACTATACCTCTTGGATATTTAATGGATCTGTCGGCTAATTGAAGAGTAATAGTGGTAGGCTTTGGTTCTCCTAGACCCAGCTTTTTGAAAATAGAAAAAGGCATGAGATTAATGCTTGCTCCTAAATCACATAAAACTTTATCAAAACTACAATCACCAATAATGCAAGGGATAGTAAAACTCCCTGGATCTTTTAGCTTCTGTGGTAATTTATTTTGAAGTATTGCTGAGCATTCTTCATTCAAATTTATTCTCTCATGCTCCTTCAGCTTTTTCTTATTTGTTAAGATTTCTTTGAGAAACTTGGCATACCTGGGCATTTGAGTAATAGCATCTACAAAAGGAATATTAATATGTAAATTCTTTAGAATTTTGAAAAAGTTAGAAAATTCCTTATCTGGATGCTGTATTTGTCTCTCTGGGAATGGTAGTGGCGGCACGTAGGGCTTCACATTTGGATCAGCAAACCGTATACCTGGAGACCATCCATCTGCTGGTTGTTTTGGTGACTGACGAATTTGAGTTGATGGTTCTTTATTTGTAGTTGGCTCTTCAGTCTCATTCTTCTGATGTGGCTCCTCCAGCTTTGTACCACTTCTTAGGGTGATAGCATTGACTTGCTCCCTTGGATTTGTCTCCGTATTGCTTGGCAAGGATCCTTGAGGTCTCTCGGAGATTATCTTAGCCATTTGACCTATTTGCATCTCCAAGTTTCGAATTGCTGCTGTTTGGTCCTGCCTAAGTTTGGCTTCCAAATTTTTTATAGTTGCTTCTTGGTTTTGCATAAATTTGACCATCAGCTCTTCCATGTTGGACTTCTTTTCAGGTACTTGGAATCCCGGGGGTGGCTGTTGTGCTGCATTTTGATTGCTCCATGAGAAATTTGGGTGCTGCCTCCACCCTTGATTGTATGTGTTGGAGTAGGGATTGTTTTGTTGCGGCCTGAAAAAATTACCAATATAATTAGCTGTATCAGTTGTTTTAGCAAAAGGATTACCTGTCTGGCAATTGCTCGTATCATGTCCTCCTCCACACAGGTCACAAGTAATGCTCTGAACATGCATAGCTGTTCCCTTTAAGTTGTTGACTTCGGCTCTAAGGGCTGCAAATTTCAGCTAGTAAGGTTGGCACGCAATCTACTCCCTGCACAGCTGCTAGTCTTTTTGGCATCATGCGCTCTGTCTGCCATTGATAGCTATTTGATGCCATCTCATCGATCAGATCGAAGGCTTCTTCCTCCATGTTTTTCGGTTAATGGTTCCTCCTGCTGCTGCATCAATCATAGAACGATTAGTAGGAGATAAACCATTATAGAAAGTTTGTACCTGAAGCCATACGGGTAGTTGATGATGTGGACATCTCCTCAGCATAATTCCTTGAAATGCTCCCAAGCCTCATATAGTGTCTCCATGTCCATCTGCATAAAAGAAGTGATATCGTTGCGCATCTTAGCAGTCTTGGAAGGTGGAAAGTACTTGGCTAAGAATTTTTGGGCTAGGACATCCCAAGTTGTGATAGAACCTGCAGGAAGAGAATGAAGCCAATTTTTAGCTTTATCCCATAAAGAGAAAGGAAATAACCTTAATCTAATAGCATCATCCGACACCCCATTAATTTTAAAAGTATCGCAAAGTTCAAGAAAATTAGAAATATGGGCATTCGGATCATCATGCACGTGTCCACTGAATTGGACAGTTGATTGAATCATCTGGATCATCGCCGATTTTATTTCGAAGTTGTTTGCTCGTACAGGCGGTCTCCTGATGCTCGAAGCTGCATCGGCTACAGATGGTGTGATGTAATCATTTAATGGATCGATGTACTGGTCGAATAGCTTCATGCTGTCCTTCAGTCGCCATATCCAATCCTAGATTGATGTCGTTAGGATCTTCAGCTGCCATGTTTCTCTCTTGTTGTAGTCTTCTAATAGTTCTTTCAATTTCTGGATCTAAAGGTAGTAAGTTACTATGTCCAGTACGTGTCATGCACTGAACAACAATTTTTTTTTTTTTTTTTTTAAATAATAAAAATTAAAAATAAATTTCTAAAGTAAAGCTAGGATCAAAATTTTAATATTGTTTTAGACACAATCCCCGGCAACGGCGCCAAAAACTTGATGCGTGCTAATTTATAGCTATGGCAAGTGCACCAGTCGATCAAGTAATAAAGTGAATGAGTAGAGTATCGTCCCTAGAGGATTGGAAAAATAAGTACTGAAAAGCTCTTTCCTATGCTTTATTTAGAAGATCGATTTATGAGAATAAAAAATTAAAAAAAAAATAAATTAAAAATAATTAAATTTTTTTTTTATTAAATAGAGAGAGTGTAAATTATTAGGGTTTTAAATTCAAGAGCAATGGATTACTAAGGCAATCGGTTCACCAACTCAGTCAATACAATATTCAGGTTTTTTAGATTAATTTTATTTCATGTGACGGTGGAGTCTCCTAATTTATTCACTACCCTTTGGTCCAGGCATAGCAAATCTATTAATATTTATTAATTACCCTTTGGTCCAGGTGTAATTTAAATAAATATTAATGCATTAGGTTTTGTGAAACCCTCTAATTAAAATACGCTGCGTCCAAAGCGCACTAAAATTTCCGCATGCATATGAATTCTAATTTGATTCATAATACAAGGTATATAATCAAGAAGCATTAACATAGATGTACTTGGTCCGTAACATCTATGTTCATCAGATCAATTAGAAGATGGCCAGTAATCTAAAAGCATTAAGATCAGATTTATATACTCCTCATGAATAAAATTTAAAAATAAATCATACTGAATATTGCATCAAAAGAGTGGCTACACCTTAGCCTTAGTAAAATAAAATTTAGTTCATGATAACAAATTTAAAAACAGTAAATAAAATAAAAAGCATGAAGAAATTAGACTGTTTGATTGCTGAAATTGATTGTCTGTTGCTCTTGATGCGGAGAACTTGGTGAAGAAGAAGAGGCTCCTTGATATCTCTCTCTCTTTCTTCTCTCTCTCTTTCTTTCTTTTCCTTCTTCCCGTCTCTCTCTGTTTTCTCTGATTCTCCTTTCTTCCCTGTTTTTCTTCTCTCACTGATTTTCTCTGTTTTTCCCTTTTTCTCTCTTTTTTTTTTTTTTTTCTCACGGCAACAGGGCTTTTTATAGATGAAGTCTCCAAAATCCATCCAAAACTCGATTTTAGACTCCTAAAACAATTCATCTGAATAATTCTGGCCGTGCGATGTTGATCAAACGGTCCAAAAACTACTCAAAAACCCATTAAAATAACCCAGATCAAGTCGGATTTAATATCAGCCGTTGGATCATCCAATGGATTGAATCTGGGCCGTCCGATCTCGTTGAAATCAGCCTTCAGACCTTTAGTTTCAGTCGGGATGAATCTCGGCCGTTGGATCTCGACCGGGAGCTGCGGATGCCGTCCATCAGCGCCTTCTTCTCGTCCGTCCGATCAAGATTCAGTGAAAACCGCCCGTTGGATCAGCCAGAATTCCCAAATTGCCCTCCGTGGACCGTGCGCGAGCCCGGTGTTGCGTGGACCGCCGCGTTCTTCAACCAATCAGAGCGCGCCTCGTCTGTGAAATTCCTGAAATACCCTTCGGTTGGTCCACCGTACGCCGCGAAAAATGCTGACGTCATCCTGACGTCAGCGTTGCGTCAGCGGTTTTTTTTTTTTTTTTTTTTTTTTTTTTTTTTTGAAATTCGATTCTGGGCTCGTTTGAAATCCGTTTTGCCTGAAATTTGTTTCATCTGAATCAGAAAAATGAGATCTTCACATTGGTAGCCTTCTTTCCTGCATAAGATTAATAAAAGTATCAATTTTTAATAAAATATTTTAATTTATTTTATAATTTAATACTTTTATTAGTATATTTTTACTACTTATCACTTATCTCAGGCCGAGGTTGGCTCGATCACTCGGGCCGAGGTTGTCTCTGATCTTATCTCTGGTTTGGATTGGCTCGATCGCTCGAGAGAGATCTTATCTCTTGCAGACCTCGAAGCTCAGACTAGGACTTTGCTCGCATTAGGATGAGGTTCTTCTTCTATTTCTAATGGGCTGCGGGGGTACATTTGGACCGTCGTCCGTGCCTCTCCTCCCATCTCATCTAGGGTGAACGAGGCCTTTGATCTTGCTCGCATTAGGATGAGGTTCTCCTCCTATTCCTAACAGACTGTGGGGGCACATACGGACCATCTTTCGTGCCTCTCCCCATCTCGTCTAAGGTGAACAGGCCTTCGACTTTGCTCGCATTAGGATGAGGTTCTCCTCCTATTCCTAATGGACTATAGGGGCACATTCGGATCGCCGTCCGTCTCTCCCATCTCATCTAAGGTGAACGATGCCTTCGATCTTGCTCACATTAGGATGAGGTTCTCCTCCTGTTCCTAATGGACTGTGGGGACACATTCGCACCATCGTCCATCTCCCCCCATCTCGTCTAAGGTGAACGGGGCCTTCGACTTTGCTCACGTTAGGATGAGGTTCTCCTCCCATTCCTAACGGGCCACTTTCGCTCATTTCTTTCTTATCATCACATAGCTTTTGTGTCCAGAAACAATATCATTGAAAGGGGAGAATTTTATCGAGGGGAAGTTACTCGCAGCACATCTCCGTTTCAGGATAGTGGGGGCGTTGTTCCTCCGGGTTCCCTCAGGCAATAAGTCTCGAGTCGGATGACCTCCTCTATCTCATGTTGGCCTCCTGAATTTGGAACAAGCTTCTCTTGGCTTTATCGCTTGGAGATGACAGCCCATCGAAATACCAAGCTTGTCCCAGGGGTAACGTTGATGATGCCGTGAGGCGGCTGACCTCCTTATCATTTTTGGCTATGACAGCACCCTTGGTCGATCTTCTCCTGCTTCAGACTGGCGTTGAAGAAATTTACCCAACCGCCCCTTTCTGACAAGCTCCTCAATTTTGTCTCAAAACTAAATGCATTCCTCAGCATTGTGGTCGTGGTCGTGATGGTAGATGCAGTACTTGCTTCGATCGCACTTGTTTGGGGGAGATCGTAATCCTTCTCCTTATTGTTTCTCCCTCAATAGTGGTTCTAGCTTATGGGGGGAGGACTTCTTCGCGCCCTTTCATCGGAGCTTCCATGATGATGAGCTCAAAAAGTTTGAGCCTTGCTTGTGCTGGAGAGGCCGTGAGCATAGCCGAACTTCATTCCATCTCCTTGTGAAACCTGTGGAAGAACTTCATGCCCCTTTATCAGGGCTTTTTTGGTGATAAGTTCGAGGGGGAGTTCGGCCTCGCTCACAATGAACTTCATTCTATCTTTTTGTGAAACCTTTGTTGGGGCTTCCTCGATGATAAGTTCGATGGAGAGCTCGGCCTTGCTTGCACTGGGATGTCATGAATGTGGTCGAACTTCATTCCGCCTCCCGTGAAACATTCCGCAGGAGAACTTCATGCCCCTTTATCGGGTCTTCCTTGATGGCGAGCTCGAGGGGGAGTTCGACAGCCTCACTCACGCCCAACTTCAATCCGCTCTCCTGTAAAACCTTCCGTGGGAGGACTTCATGCCCCTTTGTCGGGGCTTCCTTGATGACGAGCTTCAAGGGGAGTTCGGCCTCGCTTGCGCTAAGGTGGTCGTGAGCACGGTCAAACTTTATTCTGCCTCTTGTGAAACCTTCTTTGGCGATTGCTTTTTGCTTCTCCGGGGCATGGTGGCACATCTTTTCTTTTATCAGTCGGTGCCTCGGATCGACGGCCCACCGATGTTCCATGACCTCGACGTCAATCCTCGGCATGTCCGCAGGGGTCCAGGCGAAGACGTCCGCATTTCTTCTGAGGAAGGCGACGAGCTGCTCCCGATCGTCATCTACCAAGTTGGAGCCGATCTGCACCACGTGCTCTGAGTTTCTATCATTTAAGGGCATAGAGAAAAGGTCCTCCATAGGCTTGCCCCGCTCTTAAGTGAGGTCATCATGGACATCTAGTCCGTCAACAAAATAAGGGTCAAACTTTTCTCCCTTATGCAGGGCGATTGACTAGCAGTGCCTCGCCAGAGCTCGGTCTCCCCTGACCTCTCCAATCCCACGACTCGTCAGAAACTTCATCTTCAAATAATAGGTTGACACCACCGCCCGAAGTGCATTTAGACCAGGTCGGCCGAGAATCGCATTATAGGCGGATGGAGTCCACACGACTAGAAAATCGACCTGCACTTTGACCAATTTTGGGTGTTGCCCTGCCGTCATAGCTAAAGTTATTATGCCTTCGATTGGTACGATGCTGCCAGTGAATCCTACCAGTGGAGAATTCATAGGCTCCAAGCGTTCATCAGGTAGGGACATTTTTAAGAAGGCATCATAAAATAATACATCAGCCGAGCTTCCATCATCCACCAAAATGCGGCGTACATCATAGTCAGTAATGTTCAAAGAAATTACAACCACGTCATTGTACGAAAATTGGATCCCCTGATCGTCCACCTTGGTAAAGGTCACAGGTCCTACGGTCCTCTGCCTCTTCACTGGTCCCTCAGATCCGCTGGCCTCTTCTTATTGAAGTCCCTCCGAGATAGTGTTGATGACACGGAGAGGCGGCCGATCTTCTTACTGGTTTCCCCTACTCGATGGTAATGCCCTCAATCAATCTTCCCGCTCTTCAGATCGTCTCCGTAGGAATCGGCAAAGTCTACCTCATCTAACAAGCTTTTCGATCTCGTCCTAGAGTTGGATGCACTCCTTAGTATCGTGACCGTGGTCACGATGGTAAAGACAGAACTTGGGGTTGTGCTTGCTGGGATGGGAATGCATTCTCTCCGATCTCAAAAGTCGTTCCTTGATCTCCATCGGCACTTGGGCTTTTGGGGTGTTAAGGGGGGCGTAGTTGTGGAATCATCATCGGGGAGAACTTCGGCGCTGGGAAAAACTTTGGCCTACCCTTCCATCGGGGCTTCCCTACCTCCAAGCTCGAGGGGGAGTTCGGGCTCGCTCGTGACTAGGAGGAGTTCGGGAACGTGGTCGAGCTTCATTCCGCTTTCCTTCTTTGGTGGGCCTGCCTGGCCCGTTGATTCGCCGCTTGTCGCTGGCTTCATTATCCTTAGCCTTGAAGGCCTCCTCTGCTCGGGCATAACTTTCAGTCTGAGCTAGCATGTCAGCAAAATCCCTAGGATACTTCTTTTCTAGGGAGAACAGCAAGTCATTCTTCTGAAGGCCATCCTTGAGGGTGGCCATGGTGACTGACTGGTCCAGGTTCTGGACCTCCAATGCGGTAGTATTAAATCGAGTGACATAAGCTCGGATGGGTTCCCCCTCCCTTTGCCTAATGGCCATTAAGAAATCCGAACCTCGGCATGGATGCCAACTACTTATGAAGTGGGCCATTAATAGTTGGCTCATCTGGTCAAACGATAAGATGGTACTTAGCTTAAGCATCGAGTACCAATTCCTGGCAGCTCTCTTAAGGGTAGAGAGGAAAGCCCGGCACAAAATGGCATCTGGCGCACCGTGGAGTAGCATCATTATTTGAAAGGCTTTCAGATGGTCGATTGGATTGGTGGTCCCATCATAACTCTCGAGCTGTGGAAGCTTGAAGTTCGGTGGAACTAATTCTTGCATAATTTTTTGTGAAAAGGGAGGATCGGTACAAATGTCATTACCATGTGAGGAGGGAGTGTGATGAAGTTTCTTGATTCATTGGCTCATTTCTAAGAGCCTTAGATCTAAGAGATCTTCACGATCTTTGATCTCCAAAGTTTTTTGGTAGAATGGGTGCGAGGCGTCCCCCTGGGTCAAGCCATGGTCCGAGAAAGGGGCTCTCCCTCCTTTGCCTCCCCCTTTTGGGGATCAAAAGTCGGGTAGCCTAAGTCGACTGTTCCTGGATTGGACCACATGGCTCTGGAGAGTCCCGCGTCGGTTGAGCAGGTGTCGGAGCCTGTCAGTGCATGGCCTGCATCACCTCCGTGAGGCCACGAACCTGCTGGATGAGCTGGTTGAACTGCTTTGCATCCACCACAGCCATAGATGGAACCTAGGCCGTTCGGGCTAGAATGGGAGTGGACAGATCTGAATGGGATTGAGCCACGGAGGCCATCGATCATCAGGTCGAAGCTCTCTTAGGAGGCATTTTTTCTCAAAAAAGGACTCTAGAGAAGAAGAAGGAAGATCTCTAGAGGGAGACCATTGCCGAGCACTCCTTTAAGAACATGGGGGACTCAAGAACACCTCAAGAACCGAGGTGTGCCCTTCCTCTAGTCTCAAATCTATTGATGCAGAATTTGGTCATTGTTGGAATCAGCTGGAGTGAAGGCCGACGAGGTCGACATCGGGGACCTACAAAATAAAGTCCCATCTAGAGCCAGTGGGGGGTGGCTCCGGTAGGACCCTTCGACGATCAAGTCAGCTCGGGCCAATAGATATGGAGTGCTCTAGAATGAGTTTGGTAGAGTTTAGAGAAGAAGAAGAGAGCTTAGAGCTTAGAGTTAGTATATCTGAAGGATCCTTTTCATAGATGGAGCTTGATTGATGGTGACGGCCATATCATCTTGCCGTAGGCCGCTCAGAGCCGCATGGAGTTTGGTACGGAGAGGAAGGCATCATCGGGTGGATAGTGACAGCCATACTGATGGATCATGGGCTGCATGGGGCTGGTTACGAAGAGAGTGGCGTCGTCAGTAGTGGTGGCATGTCATCCAATCATGGGCCGCACGAGGCTTGTTACAGAGGGAAAGGTGCTGCCAGACTGGTATTGGCAGCCACACCGCTGAGGTTCGACAGTCATAGCTTGAGGAAGTACGCATTGATTGGTGGACTTCGGCATATATCGATTCCAAAAGAGTTTGGACTTCTGAAGAGGAAGCTCGGAAGGAGTTCGGTCAAAGGAGTGCGGAGAAAGTTTGGCTCTCGTAGGCGTTTGGTTGGAGTGTGGCTAAGGCTCAGCCGCTAGGGAGTTTGGAAGGAGCTCGGCCACTGAGAAGTCCGACCGGTAGAAGGAGTTCGGCTAAAGCTCGATCACTGAGAGTTCGAAAGGAGCTTGGCCGCTAAGGTGTCTGACTGATCGAAGGAGTTTGGCTAAGGCTCGATCGTTTGGAGTTCAGAAGGAGCTTGGCCGCTGAGGAGTTCGATCAATCGAAGGGGATGTCTGGGAGGGAGTTCGACTTTCGCGGGTGTCTGACTGAAAGAGAGTGGAAGGAGTTTGGCTCTTGCGGGAGTCCGATTGAAGCTCTTCCATGGCTACCAATTGCATTAAGCTGAGCATCGAACTGAACTTTGGTAGGAGCGGAATTTATCCCCAACATATATCATTTTATAAATTATTTAGATTAATTTTTAATTTTATTGTATTTGATTTTTGAAAAAGTTTTGAAAGTAGAGCTAGAAACCTTGCATGAACACCAACAATGGTATTAGAGCAACCACATTATTTATGTGATGTATATGCTTGATTAGATTATCTATTTAGATTAGATATAAATAATAATCTAATTTTTAAATCTAAAAGTAAAAATCATGATCACATGGACTGTAGGTTGTCCTGCTCTTGAAGTGTACAGGTTGTCCTGGTATGTTGCTGATCTAAAAATTATTCTTAAAATTTTAGATCTATTCTAATAATTTTTATAATATGTTTGAATGGTTTTAATCTAATTTTAATTATGAATAAGTGTTTAGATTAGATCTAAAATAATTCATGATTTTTAATGTATTGTACATAGTCATGAATTAAAACCTATAATTAGTATTATTTGTGAAATGATCCAATCCATTTTTGAAGTGAGTCGACCCATTTGGTGAATAGTACTAGATTGTAAAAGAATCTTTCAAAATTCTAAAAAATATTTTTAAAATACCGTACCCCAACCCTCAGTCCAAAAACTTAATTTAGAATTAAGTATCATGAATTAGGATCTAGGATTATGAATTAAAGATCCTAAGACATTGATCATAAAATTTAGGTTATCGGATTAAATGAATTAGGTCCATTAATTGAGTTAGACCTGAGGTTAGTTAAAGAATGGACTAAATTAGAGTAATTAATCAAATATAACCAATTATTGATCTAGATTATGTCAAGAACTCTTTAGACTAAATTATAATATTTGTAGTTGGTCAAGTCGATGCCCTTAACAAGGACCAAATGGACTTGATTCATGGCTATGCGATCAAACCCGAGGTTACTTGGTTGGTCAAATTGAAACTAATAAATTGGATGGTGTCTAAGGTAAGTTTGGCAGTTCAGACTAGTGGTTCTTAATTGGGAGCTACTCACATTGATTTTGATCTTTGACGAGTTAATGGCATATCCCTTCCACTAATCTCACTTACCTAACCATCCTGATGAATTAGGTTTTGATTAGATCACTTGGTGATTTGGGCTCGCTTATGTCAATTAGGTAAATCAATATGACTGATTTAGGTGCTCCAAATGCTAGCTTTAATTAGGTCTTTTTTTATCTGACTTCGTGAAGTTAGTGGAAGGATCAAAATTGGCTGGTTAGCTTTCTCCTTCTTAAAATGAGTTAATCAAATCCTCTAAAATTAGTAAGTCCTTAAAAATGATAAGGTCGTGGTGATAACTAAGTCATAGCCTCCTATTATTAAGTGATAATGGATCCATTAGTCTAATAATCAATGGAGGCCCAAAGGATTGGTGCTTATTGACTAATAAAATTATCATTCATAATATGATGATTTGGTCATTTCTTTCTAATGGTGGTTAGGCTGGCCGGCCAAAGTCATGTTGTGACATCACCATGGCATTACCTAGCTCTGATATCAATTATTGTTCCATGGTAGCGTTCTGATACCATGTTGTAGAAAATCTCAGATCTTTAGCATAGACTATAGGAGACCATTGACATTCTCCAAGATAGCATACCATAGATCGACCATCTAGATCTATGCTGGGGTGCATCCCTCGTTGAGGTTGAGGGAGGCACCCCCTCTCTCTAGGTCTTCTTCAAGAACCTATGGCAATAACACTAGAGACAAGAGAGAAGAGAGAAGAGAGATTGAGGGAGAAAAGATCTGCATTGATTGCTCTTTTTGAATACCCTAATACAATCTATGTATTTATACATAGCCATTAGGCTAGACCAAAAACTCTTCTGACTAATCCAATACATGAAAGTACTCACCGAGCCCATGTATGCCCATGTCTCTCATGCTCTCATCCCCTGGATGTAAACCCGAGCCATACATAAGTTAGCCCTCTTAAGACCTCTCAAACCATGCTTTAAAACCCCTAAGATAATATTAAATGTGTGCCATAGAAGCTAGATTGGCTAAACACTTATAATACACTTCTAAGGGCAATTTTATAATTTTGACTATAAATTAATGAAAGGATTATTTTCTATCATAGTGTGTATTTAAAGTATCTGTGATACATCCTTTGAGTTAATAGTAATGATAATTCATATTTTTAAGAATTAAAAATTTAAGATAAAATTTTCATAATTAACTCATAAATAGCTTTCGATCGTAGGATCATCATGAGGATGATGATCGATCTAGAAGTTTAGTGTATGATCGCTTTCCTAGGATAGATATGTCTTGAGTCTATGGTGTGAAGACACCGGAGTGAGAGTGTAGGTACTCGTTAGAGAACGAGGGTACTGAGCGTGACCACCTCGAGCAGTCATAAGAAAGTCTACCTTCTCATCAATGATTGGCTTGATGCTGTAGTGGTGTGTTTGGTTCTTTGATCTGAGGTGCATTGGTAGTTCATCTTGAGGGTGTTGTAGTTTGACTATACCATAACTTGGTCTCTTAGCCATTCGAAATCCTGAGGTGTATGTTGGCTATAGCATGTTCATTGTAGGAATTGGATTGCACTAATAGGAGATCTATCTACCTCGGTAGATGAGGAGTAGCCCTATGATAATCAAGAGATTGAGTTCTTAAGCCTATGGCCATGATAGAGTGAAGATGATAGAAAGAGTTTCTATTAGGGTTTCACATTGAACGTGAATCGAATGATTAATTCATATGACGGACATTGGGTTTGACGAGTTCACCTTAACCCTAATCCTGTCGGGGCTCAAGATAGAAGAATCTAATCATATAGATAACTACACTGAGAGGATCATTTTTAGTTCTGATAGATTGCCACCATATACTGCTAAGTATCACTGGTTGATTTTGGGAGCAATTAGAATAATTTTGATGATCGATCATTCTAATTGTATAAATCAAAAAAGTTCTGGTCCATCAAAAGGTGTTTCGATGATGTCGATGATAGAGATCATGATATATCTCATTACTATATAAAATTAAATCTAACTGGGTCACATAAATAAGAGTTTGGTTTCGGATATCATCAATTGAGCTAACCTAGTTTGATTGATTTGGATTAGATCCAATCGATTCAAGGTAATCATGCTAACACACGATTGAGCCTGACTTTCTCCTTCTATAATCTTTCCGATTCATTGCAACTGAGCCAAAATTGATTTAACTTATTCTTATATTTTGAATGGATATATTTTCATCTGACTGGAATAAGTCTAGGTCACATTAATTGTAGAAATTAAATCCATTCGTAGTGCAAATGGACTAGGGTCAAAAGTTGACCTATTTGAGAGAATTGAGGGTCACCTGATCAGAGGCTTCTAGAAAATTTTATGAAAACATTTTTGATCTACTTTTTGGATATGTGATAGTACATGAGTTGATCATTGGATGTACCAAATTTTGTAATTTTTAGAGATGTCTAGACTGAGTTTTAATAGAGTTTGATTTGGATCAAACTCTTGAGGAAAGAGTCCTAGGCGTAGTGGACTCTTCCTTATCTACTCATGCTGCAACCTTCCAAATTGATTTTTGATGTCAAAATTAGATGGGATCTGGAGTTTTTCATGGAGATCAGGTCTAGGAGTCTCAATGGTTGAATAAATGAGGATTTTGGTCAAAGAATGACTCTAACATGGTGCTATGCTTTTGTATAAGAACCCTTGCATCAAGGCTCTTCAAGAAAAGAAATAATTTTGATAACCAAAGGCTATCACCCCTTCGATCTTCCATGCCCTCTCTGATCCTCTCTCTCCCCTTCTTCTAAGTGCCAAAGGTTGGAAATAAATTAGAGAAGAAGATCCAATCAAATTTATGAAGAGTTTAGCATCTACGTGATGGTGTTCGTGAGACAGACATGCTGCCTTCAGAAATTCTTTTGAAGGACTTTCAGATCAGATTTAGATCTAATATTTGGAAAAAAGATTTGCAAAGAAAAGACATCCAGATCCTGCCCGAGTGGATATCGATAGAGGCCAAGCACATGCATGGCTCCTTCCAGAATCTTAGGATAAATCAGGATCTTCATAGGATAATCTGATTACCCAATATACAAGATATAAAATTAATTAGATTTAATTTTATTTTTAATCTTAATATTAGATCTTTTGGATCAGATTCAAGATGTCTTAGATCTGATTAGGATCATCGAAAAAAATTTTGAAATATTTCTTCAGATCCAATTAGATCTAAATGATCCTGTGCCGGGAAATAGGATTTTCCTTCAGATAAGTTCCTATCCTAGCCGCAAATAGATCCTCCGCGTAGCCCTACCTGTGCACTAAGACGACTAGTCTTAGCACTAAGTCGGCTAACCTAAGATTGGATCAACTCAATTTCAGACTGAGATGACCTAGTTGCGTGCCATGCCTGCAGTCCCAAAATGTGCCCTTCTATTTTGCCTGTCCACTGAGACTTAGCCGATCCAGTTTCAGACTAAGCTGGCTAACTTGCAAAAAATGCTCTTTTTACGGTCTTCATACTCTGGCTTTGGTTTCTTGCTCCACCTTATGTTCCAGGTCTCTAAAGCACCAACCAAGTTCGTTAAGACCCTCGACACCTAGGATAACTCCTGTCCTAGTCTCCTTGGAGTCAATACCCTGACTCCTCTCATGGTCTTCCAAGGCTTAGGAGCACCACCAATCCCCACAATCTCCATCTTGGTGCCCCAAGCCTTGGCAAACCCTTGGCAATGCCCTCCTATATGATCTTACTATCGCTACGTACCTTGATAGCCCCTTTTGCAAACATCGCCTCCACCAATCCTCTTCAACTATTGTGCATCCTTGAGGCCTTTGGGATGACCGCCTCTATAGCTAAAAATCTTGGCTTGCTTCTTTGCACCATCCTAAAATTATAGGATTTCTTCTACTTAGCAGCTGCATCACTTTTTCTGGACATTCCTATAGAACCTATAGCATCCCTATGCCAGCACTTGCTGTACCACCGACATGATCTCCTCAGAGCTACGCTTGTCCACCTACACATAATACTCCACCTAGAACTATGCATCACCAGTGCTGGTGCTAGGATATTGATCCTCCTACATCCCTCCATTCTAAACTCGTGTCAAATTTTCTCTCCAACTGTGAAGCTACCTCTGCCCAATACTCCACCTAAAATTGAAGTCCATTTGATGCCACAAAAGCAGACTCTATCACCGAGTCCCTCAAGGCCAACCATCCAACACTGTATTGCTGGGCTTGCCACTACACCTCGAACACCATCACTATCCCTTCAAACCCTCCGCACTCTACAGATTCCTTCGAAGCCATATTGGATACCTCCGCAACCCGTGGGCATCTCCAAAACATACAGGGGCTCATCCAACTCCTTTGAATCCAACAACTGAATCCTAGGAAATTACACCCTAGCACTTCTCCTCTTCTGCTCTTGCACCAGCCATCACTTTAGTTGCATTAGGAGGAACTATAGCTCAAACTCTATCTTGGACTCAAACTCACCTATCTCATCCCGAGGTTCCTGAGACTCCCTGAAACCTACTCTTGATCTCCCTGAGATGCCTCCTAATACTCTCTACTAAGATACCTCCCTCGACTACTGCACCATCGAGCCTCTCTCAACCCCATGCCTCTAGAGAAATACCACTACAACACTCCAATGCTTCGTGTCTTGTCTCAACATTGCCTCCCATAGATATCCGGATCCTCTCTTGCTATACACAAACAATCCTCCATCTAAACTGCAAGTCTTCTTGGTGCTCCTATAGAAGAAATCTAATCTACTGTCCAACCCTGACCTATTGGATCTCCATGGATCATCCATTTTCATCATCCTAAAGGCTCCATAAATTCATGCTCTAGTCAAACCACCAAATACATCCCCGACTACTTCCTATAATCAAAGGATGTATAGCTACTTCTTTAGCCTTCCTTCGATCATTATCCCTTAGAAAATCTCTCTTCAACCATTAACTGCCCCACACTATCCATCTTCATAGAGAACCCTGATCTCTTTGCTGAGATACCTTCCTCGACTGCTGCACCACTGAGCCTCTCTCAACCCTACATCTCTAGGAAAGCGCTACTGCAGCACTTCAGCACTTCCTGCCTGTCATCCATCATACATCCTGGCCTTTCCACCAAGACCGACCAGCAAATCATGCACCCAAACTTTCACCCCAGAAAAAATTCTTCTCGTTAATCCTTTCAACCTCCACCTCCAATCTGCTGCTCTTGGTTGGCCAAACCACAACAATAAAAAAGATAAATCTAAGATATACCATGGATACTCATGCAGATTTTTAATTTTATCTTATATGACTTCTTCTCTTTCATGCACCATCATGCTCTGATACAAAATGTTGTGACATCACCGTGGCACCGATATCAACTATTATTCCATGGTACCACTCTTATGTCATGTTACAAAAAATTTAGGATCTTTAGCATGGACTACAAGAGACCTTTGATGTTCTCTAAGGCAGCATACCACAAATCCATCACCCAGATCTATGCTGGGGTGCCTCCCTCCTTGGGGTTGAGGGAGGCACCCCCTCTTTCTACGTCTTTTTCAAGAACCTAGGGCAATAACACTAGAAAGAAGAGAAAAAAGAGAGGAGTGATTGAGGGCGAAAAGATCTATATTGATTGCTCCTTTTGAAAGCCCTAATACAACCTATGTATGAGGCCAGACCAAAAACTCTCCTAGCTAACTCTTCTAGCTAACTCAATACAAGAAAGCACTTACCGAGCCCATGTACACCCATGTCTTCCATGCTCTCATCCTCTAGATATAAACCTGATCTATACATAAGTTAGGCCCCTTAAGACATCTCAAACTAGGCCTTTAGACCCCTAGGATAAGTTCCTATCCTAGCCCTAAATAGACCCTCTGTATAGGCCTTCCCATGCACTGAGTTGGCTCAGTCTCAGCACTGAGTCGGCTAACTTGAGACTGGGTTGGCTCAGTTTCAGATTGAGTTGACCTAGTTGTATGCCAAGCCTATAGTCTCGAAATGTGCCTTTCTATTTGGCCTGTCCACTGAGACTTAGCCGACTCAGTTTCAGACTGCACTAGCTAACCTGTAGAAAATATTCTTCTTTCAGTCTTCACGCTCTAACTTTGGTTTCTTGCTCCACCTTGTGTCTCAAGTCTCTGAAGCACCAACCAAGCCTCTCAAGGCCCTCAACACCTAGACCTTGAACTCACGAAGGGCTACACACTACCTCCACCCTAGGATAACTCCTATCCTAGTCTCTCCAGAGTCAACATCCTAACTCCTTCCGTGGCCACCTAAGGCTTGAGAGCACCACTGATCCTCACAAGTCAGGCCTAATCATTTGTTGATTAGATATACTAAATATGGTTATGTTATTATTTGAACCTAATAGGATTTTTTCAGTGGAGGTCAAAGCCTACTGATTAGATTTTTGGAGCAAAATTAAAAATTACTAGAAGTTGTTTAGAAAAAAAATTGGTTATGAATCTACTCATAGATGCACATGAGTTGACCAACCAAAGTTAGGCTCGTGTGTAGTCTGTAAGGATTCTAGTACCCACTAAGGAATTAAAGTAATTTCTTGACTTGAAGGTAGAGGCCACTAGTTTGTATAAAATAGTAGAAGAACCTTTAGACTAAAGTCCAATTCTTTAAGATAATTAATTATATACTAATTAGATTTGATTTTTCTTAACGTAGATATAGCCACTACCCTATCACTCTGGTCATTGTTGGACAATGATATGTTAGATGTGTGCCCTAGAAGCCAGATTGGCTAAATACTTATAATACACTTCTAAGGATAATTTTATAATTTTGATAATAAATTAATAAAAAAATTATTTTCTATCATAGTGTGTATTTAAATTATCTATGATAAATTCTTTGAGTTAATAGTAATGATAATTCATATTTTCAAGAGTTAAAAATTTAAGACATAAATTTTCATAATTAACTCATAAATTAGTCCTAAACAAAGGATCATCAGAAGGATGGTGATTGATTCTGAAGGTTGGTTTATGATCACTTTCTTAGAATAGATGAGTATTGAGTCTATGGTGTGGAGACACCGGAGCGAGAGTGTAGGTACTCGTTAGAGAATAAAAATACTGAGCATGATCACCTCGAGCAGTTATAAGGAAGTGTACCATCCCATCAATGACTAGCTCAAAGCTGCAGTGGTGTGTCTGGTTCTTTGACCTGAGATGCATTGATAGTTCATCTTGAGGATGTTATAGTTTGACTACACCATAACCTAGCTGTTGCCCAGAGGTAGCAATCCAAGAGGGGGTGGGGGTGTGAATTGGGTTCTATTGAGGATAAATCCACACCTACCAAAGTTTGGCTAAGATTCTAACTAAATCAATTCCATCTGATTGCAGCTATAAAAACTAAATCTCAATCCGTATGAATATTGCTTCTTGATGGAATTGTAGCTAGAGAATTTGACTGATCGAGAAGACCGATTTTGGATTTAATAAGACATCGCAGATTTCTTCTCTAGGCAAGCTTGAATAGTCAATACCCCCCCAAAGAACTGATAAGTGGTAAAAATACACTAATAAAAGTATTAAATTATAAAATAAATTAATCTATTTTTTCAAAAAATTGATACTTTTGTTAATCTAATGTAGAAAAGAAGGCCACCAATATGAAGATCTTACTTTTTTGGATCAGATGAAATAAATTTTAAGCAAAATGGACTTCAAACAAATCCAAAATTGAATTATAAAAAAAAAAGAGAGAGCCGGTCTGGTTCAAATCAATTCAGAAAAATCAGCTCAGCAGACCGACACACTGATGCAACATTGATGCCAAGCTGACGTCAGCATTTTTTGCGGCACATGATGAACCGTTTGGAGGAAATTTTGGAGATTTCACATGGAGAAGCACGCTCCAATTAGCTGAAGAATGTGGCGGTCCACACAACACCGGACTCGCGGATGATCTATAGAGGACAATTTGAGAATTTTGTTTGATTCGATGGATGCCTTTCACTGGAATTTGATCAAACTGTCGAAATGTGTGCACTAACGAATGGTAGATGCAGTTTCTGATCGAGATCCAATGGCTGAGATTCATCCTGACTTTAAAACTAAGAATCAGAGGCTTCTCTATGCATGATTTGATGGCCCAGATTCAATCCAAAGATTGATCCGATGGTTGCCATGAATTTCTAGTTGATCTGAGATATTTTGAAGGATTTTTATGCGATTTTTGATCTGTTGGATGCTAATCTGAAGGCCAGAATCATCCAAGGTCTTAATTTGACTTATGTTAAGAGTTTTAAACCTAATTTAGTTAGGATTTCTTCCAAAAATCCACCTCTTAGCCTATAAAAAGGAGGGCTACCTACTGTTGCTGAAGAAAAAAAAAAGAAGAGATAGAAAGAAAAAAAAGAAAAAAAGAAAAAGAAGAGAAAGAGAAGAGAGAGGCAGAAAGAGAAGAGAGAGGTAGAAAGAGAAGAGAGATTTTTAAGAGAAAGAAAAGAAAGAACTTTTAATTTTTATATTCTTTTCTTCTTTTGACAATCAAGACATCGATCAAGGAGCTTCTCTTCTTCTTCATCAAGTTTTTCACATCAAGAGCGACGGACGATCAATTTCAGCAATCAAACAGTCTAATTTCTTTATGCCTTTTATTTTATTTGTTGTTTTTGAACTTGTTATCATGAACTAAATTTTTTTTTTACTAAGGCTAAGGTGTAGCCACTCTTTTGATGCAATATTCAGTATGATTTTTTTTAAATTTTAAATTTTATTCATGAGGAGTATATAAATATGATCTTAATGCTTTTAGATTATTAGCCATCTTCTAATTGATTTGATGAACGTAGATGTTACGGACCAAGTACATCTATGTTATTACTTCTTGATTATATACCTTGTATTATGAATCAAATTAGAATTCATATGCATGTGGGAATTTTAGTGCGCTTTCGACGTAGTGTATTTTAATTAGAGGGTTTCACAAAACTTAATGCATTAATATTTATTTAAATTACACTTGGATCAAAGGATAATTAATAAATATTGATAGTTTTGCTACGTCTGGACTAAAGGATAGTGAATAAACTAGGAAACTCCACCGTCACATGAAATAAAATTAATCTAATAATCTGAATATTGTATTGACTGAGTTGGTGAACCGATTGTCTTAGTAATCTATTGCTCTTAAGTTTAAAATACTAATAATTACACTCTCTCTATTTCCTTAAAATTTTTAATTATTTCTTTATTTTTTTTCTTAATTATTTTTAATTTTTATTATTTTTTTAAATTTTTTATTTAGTGTATGACACATACTAGACATAGTAACTTAGTACCTCTAGATCCAAAAATTGAAAGGGCCATTAGAAGACTACAATAAGAAAGAAATATGGTAGCTGAAGATCCTAACGACATCAATCTAGGATTAGATATGGTGATTGAAGGACAGCATAAAGCTATTCGACTAGTACATCATCCATTAAATGATTACATCACACCATCTATAGTCGATGTAGCTTCAAGCATCAGGAGACCGTCTGTATGAGCAAATAACTTCAAAATAAAATCAGCGATGATCCAGATGATTCAATCAACTATTCAATTCAGTGGACACATGCATGATGATCCGAATGCCCATATTTTTAACTTTCTTGAACTTTGTGATACTTTTAAAATTAATGGGATATCGGATGATGCTATTAGATTAAGGTTATTTCCTTTCTCTTTATGGGACAAAGCTAAAAGTTGGTTCATTCTCTTCCTGTAGGTTCTATCACAACTTAGGATATCCTAGCCCAAAAATTCTTAGCCAAGTACTTTCCACCTTCCAAGACTGCCAAGATGTGCAACGATATCACTTCTTTTATACAGATGGATATAGAGACACTATATGAGGCTTGGGAGCATTTCAAGAAACTACTGAGGAGATGTCCACATCATCAACTACCCATATGGCTTTAGGTACAAACTTTCTATAATGGTTTATCTCCTACTAATCATTCTATGATTGATGCGGCAGCAGGAGGAACCATTAATCAAAAAATAAAGAAAGAAGCCTTCGATCTGATCGATGAGAAGGCATCAAATAGCTATCAGTAGCAGACAGAACTCATGATGCCAAAAAGACCAGCAGCTGTGCAGGGAGTAGATTGCATGCCAACCTTACTAGCTAAAATTGCAGTCCTTAGAGCCAAAGTCAACAACTTGAAGGGAACAGCTATACATATTCAGAGCATCACCTGTGACCTGTATGGAGGATGATACGATACGAGCAATTGCCAGATAGGTAATCCTTTTGCTAAAGTAACTGATACAGCTAATTATGTTGGTAATTTTTTTAGGCCGCAACAAAACAATCCCTACTCCAACATATATAATCAAGGGTGGAGGCAGCACCCAAATTTCTCATGGAGTAATCAAAATGCAGCACAACAACCACCCCCGAGATTCCAAGTACCTGAAAAGAAGTCCAACATGGAAGAGCTGATGGTCAAATTTATGCAAAACCAAGAAGCAACTATAAAAAATTTAGAAGCCAAACTTAGATAGGACCAAGCAGCAACAATTCAAAACTTGGAGATGCAAATAGGTCAAATGGCTAAGATAATCTTCAAGAGACCTTAGGGACCCTTGCCCAGCAACACGGAGACCAATCCAAGGGAGCAAGTCAATGCTATCATCCTAGGAAGTGGTATAAAGCTGGAGGAACCACATCAGAAGAAAGAGACTGAAGAGCCAACTCAAATAAGAAACCATCAACTAAAATTCATCAGTCACAAAAACAACCAGCAGATTGATGGTCTCCAGGTATACAGCTTGCCGATCCAAATGTGAAGCCCTACGTGCTGCCACTACCATTTCTAGAGAGACAAATACAACATCCAGATAAGGAATTTTCTAACTTTTTCAAAATATTAAAAAATTTACATATTAATATTCCTTTTGTAGATGCTATCACTCAAATATCCAGGTATGCCAATTTTCTCAAAGAAATCCTAACAAATACGAAAAAGCTGAGGAAGCATGAGAGAATAAATTTGAATGAAGAATGCTCAGCAATACTTCAAAATAAATTACCATAGAAGCTAAAAGATCTAGGAAGTTTTACTATCCCTTGCATTATTGGTGATTGTAGTTTTGATAAAGTTTTATGTGATTTAGGAGCAAGTATTAATCTCATGCCTTTTTCTATTTTCAGGAAGCTGGGTCTAGGAGAACCAAAGCCTACCACTATTACTCTTCAATTAGCCGACAGATCCATCAAATATCCAAGAGGTATAGTGGAGGATGTCTTGGTAAAGGTAAACAAGTTTATTTTTCCTATTGATTTTATTGTTCTTGATATGGAAGAAGATTATGATGTACCCCTTATTTTAGGGAGACCCTTTTTAGCTACTGGAAGGAGCTTTAATAGATGTTCAACAAGAAAAATTAATTCTTAGAATCCAAGATGAACAAGTTACTTTTAATATTTTCAAAGATACTAAACATCCTGATGATAATCAAACTTATTTTCTAATTGATATTATTGACAATCCAGTATATGAGAATTCTATAGAAAATAGGTTTGAGACTATAAAAGCTAGCAATGTCCAATTGAAAGAGGGCTCGACCAAACATGAAAGTATTCCAATTGAAGTGGCACCAGATTGATTCAACTCAAAACTCAAAGAAAGTCAAGCTGAAGACTATAAATCAGAACTACTAGATAGGTTGTTTCTTTTCTTTTTAGTTTTGATCATTTTTTTTCTTTTATTTTTCAATAATTTATTGTTGCTCTTTTACTGCTTTGGTGTGTATTTTTAATTTTATAGAAAAAAAATCAATGAGAGCTCAAGCAAAATTTCAAAGCTCCAAAGAACCAGAATCGAACCAAATCAGGTGTATTCCTTCCTGTCCTTTATTGCACCCTTTATTTTTCTTTCTCCATTAAGATAATGTAGAATAAGTTGGGGATAAATTTAAAAAAAAAAAAATTTAATCATGTGTCAAGAAGAAAATCTTGAGCAAGATAGACTGGACAAGTGATAAAAGATAGAAGTATCTGCTAATGAATGTAACAAATTAAAGAAGTAGATTAGTTGGTCAGACTTTTAGCATAGCCTACTTAGGTCATTAAAAGACTATTAGCACTTCTAATTGCACATGCACACTAACAAGGCAAAGTAGGTATTGATTATAAGGCCAACTGAGGATTCAATTATCACTGAAAATTGGTAATTAATATACATTCTAATCAAAGAAACTTGAATTTAAGGAAAGAGCTACCTGCCTAAAAATAAAGTGCAAAAGATAGAGTATATGTGGATTGCCCAAAGCCTAGTAACTGGATCTCTGCACCTAGGTCAAGTGTGAAAATTTACGTAAAATGGTGAAAGAAAGGCCAGGATGCTCAGCACAAAAAAAAAAAAAGGGCAGTGTGAAAGCTACCTTAATTCATGAGTATAAAATTGAGAATGTATAGAAAATTGACCAAAATAGGTGATAAGAGAGGATACTTTTGTTCTTTTAATTTAATACTGAAATGCTAAAGTTAGTCATCATGAACATAAGTGCTATAGATCTTTGATGTACTCTAAGAAAGTTTTTAATTGTATTGACTGAAAAATTTGCTTCTGAAGCTCAATGCTTAGTTAGCAGTATTTTCTAAACTTTTTGACCTTTAGTCATAAATTTTATCTTTTTGATGGATAATCTTATTGAAACATGGTATTAAATAAAACATTGCTAAGGGACTAGCAATGACTAAGTTGGAGGGTGTGATAAGTGGTAAAAATATACTAATAAAAGTATTAAATTATAAAATAAATTAATCTATTTTTTAAAAAAATTGATATTTTTATTAATCTTATATAGGAAAGAAGGCCACCAATATGAAGATCTTATTTTTCTGATTCAGATGAAATAAATTTCAGGAAAAACAGACTTCAAACAAGCCCAAAATTGAATTACAAAAAAAAAAAGCCGATCCGGTTCAAACTGGTTCAGAAAAAATGGCTGAGCAGACCAACCCACTAATGCAACACTGACGTCGAGCTGACATTAGCATTTTTCATGGCACACGGTGGACTGTTTGGATGGCATTTTAGGGATTTTACATGGAGAAGTGCACTCTGATTGGCTAAAGAATGCAGTGGTCCACGCAACACCAGGCTCGTGCATGGTCTATAGAGGATAATTTGAAAATTTTATCTAATCCGACGGGCACCTTTCACTGGGATTTGATCAAATGGCCGAAATGCATGTGCTAACGAATGGCAGATGCAACTCCCGATCGAGATCCAACGGTTGAGATTCATCCTAACTTTAAAACTAAGAATCAGAGGCTTCTCTATGCATGATCTGACAGCCCAGATTCAATCCAAAGACTTATCTAATGCCTACCATGAATTCCTACTTGATCTGAGATATTTTAAAGAATTTTTAAGCAATTTTTGATCCATTGGATGCTGATCTGAAGGCTAGAATCATCCAGGGTCTTAATTTGACTTATGTTAAGAGTTTTAGACCTAATTTAGTTAGGATTTCTTCCAAAAATCCACCTCTTAGCCTATAAAAGGGAGGGCTGCCTACTGTTGCTGAAGAAAAAAAAAGAAGAGATAGAAAGAAAAAAAAGAAAAAAGAAAAAGAAGAGAAAGAGAAGAGAGAGGTAGAAAGAGAAGAGAAAGGCAGAAAGAGAAGAGAGATTTTTGAGAGAAAGAAAAGAAAAGACTTTTAATTTTTATATTCTTTTCTTCTTCCGACAATCAAGACATCGATCAAGGAGCTTCTCTTCTTCTTCACCAAGTTTTCCACACCAAGAGCGACGAACAATCAATTTCAGCAATCAAATAGTCTAATTTCTTTATCCTTTTTATTTTATTTGCTATTTTTGAACTTGTTATCATGAACTAAATTTTTTTTTACTAAGGCTAAGGTGTAGCCACTCTTTTGATGCAATATTCAGTATGATTTATTTTTAATTTTAAATTTTATTTATGAGGAGTATATAAATCTGATCTTAATGCTTTTAGATTACTGGCCATCTTCTAATTGATCTGATGAACATAGATGTTACGGACCAAGTACATCTATGTTAATGCTTCTTGATTATATACCTTGTATTATGAATCAAATTAGAATTCATATGCATGCAGAAAATTTTAGTGCACTTTGGACGCAGCGTATTTTAATTAGAGGGTTTCACAAAACTTAATGCATTAATATTTATTTAAATTACACCTGGACTAAAGGATAATTAATAAATATTGATAGTTTTGCTACGCTTGGACCAAAGGATAGTGAATAAACTAGGAAACTCCACTGTCACATGAAATAAAATTAATCTAACAATCTGAATATTGTATTGACTGAGTTGGTGAACCGATTGTCTTAATAACCCATTGCTCTTAAGTTTAAAATTCTAATAATTACACTCTCTCTATTTCCTTAAAATTTTTAATTATTTTTTTATTTTGTTCCTTAATTTCTTATTCTTATAAAATGATCTTCTAAATAAAGCATTGGAAAGAGCTTTTCAGTACTTATTTTTTAATCCTTTAGGGATGATACTCTATTCATTTACTTTATTACTTGATTGATTGGTGCACTTGCCATAGCTACAGATTAGCATGCATCAAGAATCGGCCAAGTCCTCAGCACCTGCGCATCCCATTCGATCAATCTTCCTCCAACGGTCAAACCCCTCTAGCAGGCGAACTCCTTTCAAATTTCTTCAAGAGGTGAACTCCTTTCGGATTCTCTCAACAGGCGAACTCATTTTGGATTCCCCCAATAGGTGAACTCCTTTTGGATTTCCCTAACAGACAAACTTCTCTAGTAGTCAAACTTCTTTCGAACTCCAATAGGCAAACTCCTTCCGGATTCTCCCAATAAGCGAACTCCTTCTGGACTCCCCCAATAGGCAAATTCTAAAAGAGTCTCCTCTCCTACACAAATCTGACCGCAGACATGGCATGAACCGACCCACACCCAAACTACCTTATAGGAGTCCAAACTTCTTTAGAATTGATATAGCTCAAAGGTCATCATCAACCGACACCTACTCCTTTGAACTTTGACTATCAAATCTCAAACGGACTGGCACCTCATGACAACAAACACTATCCTCTATAACAAACTCCACGTGACCCCGAGCGGCCACTCTTCGATAGTTATGGTTGTCACTATCAGTTTGTTATAGGCTCCATCTATAAAAGGGATCCTCTAGATACGTTTTCTCTAGGATCTCTTCTTCTTCTTAATACTCTGCAACTTTCTTGACTAAGTACTCTATTTCTATTGGTCGAAAGAGCTGACTTGATCATTAGAGGGTCTTGTCGAAGCCACCCTCCAAGCTCTGAATGAGACTTATTTTGTAGGTCATTGGTGGTGATCTCTTCTTCTCCAACTCCGATGCTTCTTCGATGACGACCAGATTTTGCACCAATAGGATGGACGCTAGAGGAATGATCTTTATTCCTGAGGTTTTCTTATTCTTAAAGGAGTGCCCAGTAGCGATCTCTCTTCTTTTTCTCTAGAGTTCTTTCCAAAAAAAAAGCCTCCTAGGAAAGCTTCAACCCGACGGTCAATGGCCTCTACAGCTAGATCCTATCTAGATCTATCCGCTCCCACTTCAGCTCCGATAACTCAAGCTCCACCTACAGCCATGGTGGATGTAGAGTAGTTCAACTTGCTAGTTTAGCAGGTTCACGATCTCATGGAGGTAGTGCAGGCCATGCAGCAGTAGGCTTCGACGTTAATTTGAGCGAAGCAAGCTTCTCTGAAGCTCCATGATCCAGTCTGGGGACAACCAACTTGGGCTAGCCGATCGGTGACCTCTAAAAAGGGAAAGCAGAGAGCCAAGAGTCCCTACTTTGATCATGACTCTATCCCTAGGTGAACTTTGCCCCCGTTCAGCCATAAGATCTCAAAAGTCCATGATTGAGAGGATCTAGATCAAAAACTATAAGAGATAAACTAGCAGATCGAGGAACTCCGCCATGCTCCCTCCTCTCATTGTAGTGATATCTATACCGATGCTTCATTCTCTCAATGCATCATGCTGGAACCAATCCCGCCGAACTTCAAGCTCCCTCAATTCGAGAGCTACAACGGGACCTCCAATCTGGTTGATCACCTAGAGGTCTTCTGGATGATGACGCTACTCCATGGCACACCAGATGCCATTCTCTGTCGAGCCTTCCCATCCATCCTGAAGGAAGCCGCTAGGAACTGATACTCGATGAAGGAGAAATCTTGATTTCTCGGATTAGGTTCGTTCAAATCTGATTTGAACAAGAGGCATATTTTAAAAATTTTCTCTCAGATCCAAATCAGATCTAATTTTATGATCTGATAAACAAAAAAATTAAATTAAATTAAATCTAAATTATTTTTATCTTGATATGGATAATCCGATTACCCATTGATGATCTACTGATAGCCTGAGTTTCTGGATCTAGCCATGCAAGCGCCTGGCCTCTACCGATATCCACTCGAATTAGATCTGAAGATCTTCTCCTTCTTTGTCATGTCTCCAAAAATTAGATCTAGATCTAATTTAGAGGATCCTCGAAACTCCTTTCGAAGATCTGTTGTCGTCTTTGCAGCAGTGCTACCTTTTTTCTTTCTCGTCAGCCTTTTCTTGCTTGAATTGCACTAATATGAAGGCCCAACTTCCTTGGGCAAGGAGAGGAGGGAGAGGATCAGAAAGGTGGCATGGAGGAGGGAGAGGGGCAGCCTTGGGGTGTGGCTAAGAAAAAGTTCTATGAAAGTTGGATGCAGATAGGTCTTTATATAGACCCTACTGTGCCATGCAGTGCCACATCACCCTGGCCAATCATGTTGCTTCATTCAATCAGATCTAAATATGATTGGTGGGATGACATCACTTGATCCAATCAGATGAGAGACCCATAGATGCATCCTTAGGTGGCGCCTAAGACTGTCAATGTCTACAGGTGAAGGTCACCTAGTTTGAATCCAAGAAGCAACCTGGAGTCTCATCCATATGGGACTCCAGGAGTCCCTATCCATAGGCGCATGCCATCCTAGGCATGCATCCCTTATTTTCCAAAATCTAGTAAGAGGACAAGCCCTTATCTACTCTCCAATAAGTGCATGGCACATGGGCAGATGTCCAAGGGTCAAAGGTCAACGTTTGACCAAAGTCAAAGGATAAGAATTAGCAGGTGACGAAAAGTGGTAGGTGTTATCTCAAATTTATCTCATAAATTAAGACAATCCTTTTCTAACCTGAACAAGCTCCAGTCACACTAGGTAAATGTAGCTGAGTGAGCACAATTTTATTTGGCTCAATTGAGATAACTTTTAATGATAGAAAAAGGAGAACGTTAGGCTCAATCATGTGCTAGCACGATTTTCATGAACCTAATTGAATCTAATTCAAATCAATTGAACTAGGTTAGTCCAATTGATGATATCTAGATCCAAATCTTGTTTATGTGATCTAGTTAGGTTCAATTCTGTATGGTAATGGGATATGTCGTAATCTCCATCATCAACATCATCGAAACTTCTTTCGATAGATCAGAACTCTTCTGATTCAGACAACTAGAATGATCGATCATTTAAATCATTCTAATTGCTCCCAAAATCCATTAGTGACACCTAGCAGTATATGGTGGCAACCCATCAAAACTAAAAATAAACCTCTCGGTGCAGCTACTTATGTGATTAAGTTCTTTTATCTTGAGCCACCATCGGATTAGGGTTAAGGTGAACTCGTCAAACCCTAATTTCTATCATATGATTTAATCATTTGATTCAAGTCTGATGTGAAAACCTTAATAGAAACTCTTTCTATTATTTCACTCTCTACCATGGCCATGGGCTTATGGACTTGATTCTCATGATCATCATAGGGCTGCTCCTCATCCACCAAGGTAGATAGATTCCATCTTGGTGCAATTCAATTCCTACAATGAACATGCTATAGCCAACATACACCTTAGGATTCTGAATGGCTAGGAGACCGAGTCATGATGTAGTCAAACTATAACACCCTCAAGATGAACAGTCGATGCACCTTAGGTCAAAGAACCAGATACACCACTGTAGTTTTGAGTCAGTCATCGACGAGAAGGTAGACATTTTTATGACTACTCGAGGTGGTCACACTCAGTACCCTCGTTCTCTAATGAGTATCTATACTCTCACTCCAGTGTCTCTACACCGTAGACTCAAGACTCATCTACTAAAATGAAGCTATTATACACTAACCTTCCGGATCAATCACCATCCTCATGATGATCCTATGGTCAGGAGCATTTTATGAGTTAATAATGAAAATTCTTGTCTTAAATTTTCAGCTCTTGAAAATAAGAATTATCATTACCATTAACTCAAGGGATGTATCACAGACACTAAATACACATATATGATAGAAAATAATCCATTTTATTATTTATAGTCAAAATTATAATTTTGTCCTTAGAAGTGTATTACAGTGTCAACCAATTTTGGCTTCTAGGGCACACATATCTAACAAACTCCCACTTGACCTAAAGCCAATTGGCTATAAATCTAAGTCCCATCTTCTCAAGGTGGACTTCGATCTTCTACTGGCCCAATGACTTTATAAGTAGGTCTGCCGCATTGTCTGTGGAGTTGACTCTCTTCACCTCGACGTAACCCTTCTCGAGGTAATCACGGATGAGGTGGTATCGCCGTTCGATGTACTTGGATTTCTGGTGAGACCTCGGCTCCTTAGCAAGGGCTATAGCACCATTGTTATCGCAGTATAGAGGAATGGCATCTGATGGCATCAATCCGATCTCCGCAGCAAACTTTCTATACCAGAATGCCTCCTTTGCAGCTTCTGATGTAGTGATATATTCTGCTTCCATGGTGGAATCTGCTATTACTGTTTGCTTAAAACTTTTTCAACTGACAGCTCCACCATTACACAAAAATAGACTTTCAGATGTCGACTTTCGATCATCTACATCGAACATAAAGTTTGAGTCTGTATCCCTGGACTTGGAGTTCTCCATTACCAAAGACCAACAACATATCCTTAGTTCTTCTCAAGTACTTAAGGATATATTTTACAGAAGTCCAGTGTTCTTCACCTAGATTCAACTAATATCTACTTGTGACACTTACAGCATAGGCTATATCAGATCGTGTACATAACATGGCATACATGAGGCACCCTATTACTGAAGCATAAGGGATCTTGCTCATGCATTCTATTTCCTCAGGTGTGCTAGTGCACATCTTCTTGAAAAGATGAATGCCATGTCTGAAGGGTACTAAACCCCTCTTAGAGTTTTCCATACTAAACATCTTTAGTACTTCATCTATGTACATCTTCTATGAAAGTCCTAGCAATCTATTCAGTCTATCTCTATAGATCTTAATTCCTAGAATAAAGGATGCTTCTTCTAGGTCTTTCATGGAAAATTCTTTAGATAACCACATTTTAACTATGGTCAACATGGAAATATCATTCCCAATAAGGAGGATGTCATCCACATACAATACGAGAAAGACAACAGCACTCCCACTGACCTTTTTGAAGACACATGGCTCCTCCTCATTTTTAATGAAACCAAATAATTTGATCACATCATTAAAATGAGTATTCCAGCTCCAAGATGCTTGCTTAAGTCCATATATGGACTTTTGCAGCTTGCAAACCTTGTGATCATCATCACTGGATGTGAAACCTAGCGACTATTCTATATAGATATCTTCCTCAAGATATCCATTTAAGAATGCCATTTTCACGTCCATTTTCAATATTTCATAATCGAAATAGGCTACAATAGTAAGCAATGTGCGAATGGATTTTAGCATAGCTACTGGTGAAAAGGTATCCTGATAGTCAATGCCTTCGCATTGACTATAACCTTTTACCACTAATCTAGCCTTGAATATCTCCACATTTTCCTCTGCACCAATCTTTCTCTTGTAGATCCATTTACACCCAATAGGTACTATACCTTCTAGTGGATCTACCAAGGTTCAGACTTGGTTTGAGTGCATCAAGTCAATTTCTGACTTCATTGCCTCTAACCATTTTTCGGAGTCGATATCTGATATCGCCTTGTTATAGGTTTTGTGATCATCACCATAAACCCCATTACCTACGTAGAACATTTTTTCTACATCCTCTAAAATAGTACCTAAGTACCTATCAGGGGGATGAGAAACTCTTTTCGATCTATGAGGTGGAGGAGGTGGTGTTTGGATTGGCTCAACCTGATTTGATTCCATTTGGTCCTTACCTCGTTGCTCTTATGAGACTTTCTCTTCGAGCTTAATCTGCTTTTCAATGCCGCTATCTTGAATAAGCTATTTTTCAAGAAAAATGGCATGTCGACTCATAATCATATTGTGATCTTCTGGAATGTAGAAATAATATCCTATTGACTCTTTAGGATATCCTATGAATCAAGATCTAAGGGACCTGAAGTCTAACTTGTCCACTTGTTGTCTTTTGACATGAGCCAGACAACCCCAAATTCTGAGATGACTCAGACTTGGTTTCTTACCATGCCATATCTCATACGGTGTGGTAGGAACGGTTTTAGAAGGAACCCTATTTAGTAAGTATGTAGCAGTTGACAAACAGTATCCCCAAAGAAAATCAGGGAGGTTTGTGAAGCTCATCACGGATCAAAATATATCTAATAGGATTCGATTCCTCCATTCTGAAACTCCATTGAGTTGAAGTATTTCAGGTGGAGTCCATTGAGAGACTATGCCACTTTCATTGAGATAGTCCAGAAATTTTCGACTAAGGTATTCACCTCCTCGATCTGATCGAAGAATCTTAATGGGTTTTCTAGTTTGCTTTTCTACTTCATGTCTGAATTCTTTAAAATTTTTAAAAGCTTCAAACTTGTATCTCCTAAGATACACATATCCATACCTAGATAAATCATCGGTAAAGGTTATGAAGTAGACTAGGTTGCCTCTAGCCGGCACATCAAATGGGACGCACACATCAGTATGTACTAGGACAAGAAGATCCATACCTTTTCCCCATGTCCTACAAAAGGGAGCTTAGTCATTTTGTTATGAAGACAAGACTCACAAATTGGATATGACTCGAAAGTCAATGGACTCAATAGCCCGATTTTCTCCAATTTGTTAACCCTATCTTCTACTATATGATCTAGTCTTAGGTGCCATAGATACCTATCATTTGGACTATCCCTAGCTTGTTTTGATTTTATGGCATTCACATTTTGCTCAAAATTAAAAATAGATACATCAACATGTAATTGATAAAGACCGTTAATAAAGAAACCACTTGCAATTTTATTTCTTTCATAAAAAATGTTATGATGGTCCTTGAGAAAACTAATTACATAGCCATCTAATGCAAGAAAAGAAACAGAAATCAAATTCCTGCTTACTGCAGGCACATAATAATAGTCTTTTAATACTAAATCAAAACCAGATGGTAGTCGAAGAGGGTATGTTCCCATGGCCACGACAGCAACTCTTGCTTCATTTTCGACACGCGGGATCATCTCACCATCCCTCAGCCTTCTGCTATCCTCAAGACCCTACATGGAAGTGCACAAGTGAGCACTAGAACCAGAGTCAAGCACCCAACTTGATGCAGAAGAAACCATAAGGTTAGACTCAACAACTAGCATACCTCTAGAAGGACCTGCCTCCTTCTTCTTTAGGATGGCTAGGTAAGTAGGACAGTTCCGCTTTCAGTAGCTGTCATTATTCCAATGGAAATACTTTCCTTTATTAGCGGCCTTCTTCTTCAGCTCTGCCTTTTTCTTCTTTTCTCCTTCCATCTTCTGCTTTTTCATGAACTTCTTCTTCTTTCCAAAAAATTTTCTCTTGGAAGAAGTCCATTCCATAGCAAGTACTGAGCCTTTAGAACCTTTAATGGAAAGCTCAGTGGTAATCAGCATGTTCATAAGTTCGGCCAAAGAGTTTTGAAGTTTATGCATATGGTAGTTCATGATGAACTACCCATACGCATCAGTCAAAGATTGCAAAATTATATCATTCTACAGATCCAAGTCCAACCTCACTCCGAGCTTCTCAAGCTCTTTCATGTCCTTGATCATCATCAGACAATGATCTTGGACTGACTGTCCATCGTGCATTTTAGCCTTGAATAGTTGTTTAGTGACTTGATACTTGGCTGCGCAACTCTATTTACCAAACATCTTCTGTAGGTGAGCCAACATTTGGCGAGCAGTCCTGATATCTTCATGTTGGCACTGAAGTTCATTAGACATCAAGCCCAACATGTAGTATCTAGCCTTGTTATAATCATCTGTCCACTTATCCAGAGATGCTCTCTGCTCAGCGGATGGATGAGCTGGTAAGGTGGAAGGGTCATGATCTAGTACATGAGTTAACTTCTTAGAACCCAAAATGATTTTGAAGATTCGGAGCCAATCCTTGTAATTTGGTCTGGTCAGTCTATGGGTGTCCAGGATTCGTGCTAGTGGATTGGATGCAGCTATTTTCCTATAGAGAGTCAAAGTTTCTAGTTAGATACTGTAATTAAAACTTAACCAATTTATTTAAAAATTTTATTTTTAAAATAAATTAGCTTTCACTATTTTCTTGGATCCCTATACTCCCTCTGTAGAGATGTGAAAATCTTCATGATTACTGATTTCTAGTGGGTGGTGCGGTCCCACCAACTGACTCATCACCTCACCTAATAGTTATTGGTGATGGGTTAGCCAATGAGTGAACAACTCTTGTTCAATGATTCTCTAGTCATGATGCACCCAAACTTGGTCTCTAATTCATGAATCTCACCGTATCTAAAATATTGATTCACTCCTTAGTGAAGTCAGACCCACCATTTGCATAGATTGGATTTCTAATTGAGTTTCTCACCGTATCCAAAATATTGAGCCCAATTAATCCTCTAGCCCGTAGCATCCAATGCCTAATAGACATGGTTGCATCTTCCCAGTGCAACCGAGCCACTATAATCATCCAAGAATAATCAAGCCCAAAAATTGCCCGCACATCTACAATGGTGGAAGACCTTAGACTTAATCTTTTCTTAGGAAAGTTTGATTTAGGTCTCATTAAACTAGACTTGACATAGTCATAACCATTATGACTAACTTAGTGGCATGGGATAGCTTGGATTATTGACCACCTCAGATCAAAACTAAGTCAACAAACATGGCCAGGTAAGTGAGATCGGTGGAAGAGATATGCCATTAACTCGATAAGAATGCATTTGAGTCGAGTAGCTCCCAATTATAAATCAGTCGGTCGTATCTACCAAACTTACCTTAGACTCCAAATTGTTGAGCCAAAACTAATCGGGTTAGCCTACAATCTAGACTCTAACTACTAAGCCTAATTAGGTCTTAGCTTGATCGATCACTCACGTGACTCGATCTTGACCCAGACTTAATCCGATTAGGCTGGTCAACTTAAGCATTGTTGATCCCATCTAACCAACTCTTGATTTGGTTTCATCAACCGCTACCTAACAAAGCTACCCAAGCCCGAACCCAATTTTATGAACATGTCTTAGATCTAAAAAGCCTTAATTTTAAATCTAATATATTTCATAATCTTAATTCATAACTAAGTTTAGGGTTCATAAATAAAACATGCAGATAAGATCCAAAGGTTTTAGGATCTAGGGTTTTGCAAAAAGTAAGTTTTCAATTTCTGATTAAGGACGAACACACAGCACCCCTACACATTATAAGAACACCCCATCGAATGGAAGGAGAGGGTCTTTAAACCCTACTTTGTTCTTATGACCAAATGGCCAAGGGAAACGCCTTAATCAGAAATACAACTAATCTACAAAAACTAATTAGATCTAAGCATATATCTCATATAAGAAAATAGATCTAATTAAAATATGTTTTGTATACATCATATCATGTATTTTTTTTAGATCTAAATTATCTCATAATTATCTAAAAAATTAAATTTAAATTTGATCTCATCAAATAAAATTTAATCTAGACCTATTTGTAGAACTATTCTACAGCTAGTCTAAACAAGCAACTATCATATCTCATATGAATAAATTAAATTTAATTTATTTTATATTTTTAAATTTGATTATAATATTTATAAGATCAAAAAATAATAAATAAATAAATTTTAAAATTATATTTAATTAAATAAAAATTATGATTATACTATACTACACATAGAATAATTCTATTCCTAGTCTAGTTATGTATCTCATACATTTTAGATCTAGATTAATTAATTTTAATTTTTTAATTTTTTAATTTTAGATATATTTATATCTCATGTAATATCTAAAATTATTAATTTATTAGATTAAATAAGATATAAATAAATTTTATGAAAATCTGGCTCTGATACCTGTTGAAGGAGAAATCCTGATTTTTCGGATCAGGTTCGTTCAAATTTGATTGAATCAAGAGGCATATTTCAAAAATTTTCTCTTAGATTCAAATTAGATCTGATATTTTTTAAATCTAATTTGATGAGCTGATAAACAAAAAAATTAAATTAAATTAAATCTAAATTTATTTTACTTTGATATGCGTAATCTGATACCATTGATGATCTTGCTGATAGCCTGAGATTCTGAATCTAGCCACGCAAGCGCCTAGCTCTACGATATCCACT